>SNQJ01S0091904.1:56879-77025 GCA_010110895.2 Picea sitchensis | reverse complement strand
CAACAGCTTGGGAATGATCAATTGATAGTTAATGAAGAAATTTGTGAAAAACAAACAAGTATAGTTAACTGTGAAGTATTAATATGTTAAATTTATTTTACTTGTTCAAAATCACGGTGGTTATGGCAAAATTATACAAAATTTATTCATTATCTTTGAAAAAAACAACAGTTTGGGAATGATCAATCAATAGTTAATGAAGAAATTTGTGAAAAACAAACAAGTATAGTTAACTGTGAAGTATTAATATGTTAAATTTATTTTACTTGTTCAAAATCACGGTGGTTATGGCAAAATTATACAAAATTACGATGGTTATGGTAAAATTATACAAAATTATGGTGTTTATTGTGAAATTATAGATACAGCACTTAAATTAAGAAATAACATCATTTTTCTTTGTTAAATTTTATTTTATTTATGATTTTTCTTTGAATATTAAATATTATTTTATTTATTATAGTTAAAAATAAATATCATGTTAAAATTCAATTTTTTATTTTAAATCTTAAATTTATTAATAAAATTATGTAATACTATTCTATTGGTAGTTTGTAATATTTTATTTTACATTGCATATCATTTAGTATTAAATTTAATTTTTATATCTAATATTTTTAATTTGTGAATATGTGAAGGATTGAATTGATCCAAGGAGAGTGGAGTGTTGGTACAATGATTCTTTTGAGAGCTTTTTTTTCTTCCAAAAACAAGATGATGTTCAAAACATCTCTTTTATAATAGGCATACAAACAAAGTGGATGTGTTGAATGATGGTCAAACACTCACACAACAATGTTATATCAATGGATTCAACATTTAACACAAATACGTATGAGGTGAGTACATATTTATCATTAATCATATTCATTTATTCATCATCAATTCAATACTTGCAGTTTAAATATAATTATAATTATGTCTTCTTTTGAATGTAGTATCAACTTTACACTTTGATGAGTTTTTATGAACATCGCAATGGGGTTTCAATAGCTTTGGGTGATTTCATCATGCAATACTACTGATGATATATGTAAATGGATGTCAACACTATTTAGAGTTGGAAGCAATGAACGTTCAAATTGAAATGTTCAATCTTTCATCAAAGACGATGTTGTATCCTAAATTGAGGCATTAAGGTGACACCTTTATTTCTTTAGAAAAAATTGAAATAATAGTGTTTATATATATTATCTTCTAATGTTATATCATTTTGGGATTTTGACCAACTCCATGATATTATTATGTGTATGGCATGTCCGTCGAACATGGTTAAAGAACATTGGTAATAAAGTCAAAAGGAAGGGAAAACAAAATTTGTGTTTTTCGTGATTTAAGACAAATTATGCACTCATGTCAAGACGATGCATCTTGCACAAAATGTAGTTCCAAGGATCTTTGAAGATTTCAGCGAAGAAAAAAATTTCTTGAAGTATTTTAAAATCACTTGGCTAGCCAACAATAAAATATGTGAGTTTTTTTTAGCTAGATTCATGATTGTGTTATATGACCTAGAAAATACTTGGAACAATTGAATGCATCAAGTGTAGAGCAAACCAAATCCTTGATGAAGGTTGTGTTGTTGATCCAAAAAGTAACAATGAATATCGAGTTCGTAGCCAAAATATGGATACTTGTGATACTTGGGATAGTGTCATCTATAAAGGGTTAGATATACACTTTTGTGATTGCACGTGGGAATTAAACAAAAATGTTTGTAAGCATGTACTAAAAGTTGGTATGCTACTAAACAACAATGTTTCAGGAGATAATCTAATGTCAAATGTCGCTACTTCTAGTACAAAGGCCTAGATTTTTAGTTGATTTAAATGAAACAATTGTATTCARTCCAGAAATCGAAATAGAGCTCCTACCACCCTTCAATTCTTCTCATAATCTCAATTGTCATAATTAAACAAACATTAATGACGTGAATAATAGTGCTCCCTATAACGGCCCAGCTGTTACGACACACAAGCGATATACAACATGGAAATTTTTTTTTCTCATTGCAAGGAAAATTAAAACATCATAATAATTAGCAACATCATCGACACATCAATCACATGTTATCAATGAACAATAATAACGCAATAATAGTCAATTACGACACAATGTCGACACATCATCCCCATGAACCATGACATGCATATTGATATATTAACACCATATTTAACAACAGCCCAACATCAATGCATTCTACAAATAATGACGACACCTAAAGGTACAAATCTTAATGTTCAACAATCCTCAAGGCACAAATAATCTACTTATTAAATTTTTAAGGAGCAATGATATCCACATAACTTTCAAGCAGGGATGATTTTAAGGATGGAGCTTTATATTCAAATGTAGAAACATGTGATAATCTTACTATTCCTTAATATGCAAAATGTAAGACGTTTGGTGACAATTTTGTGAAAATATTCAAATTTATAAGGATTTTATATACTTTCTATAAATTTTTGGCGATTTTTAAGGTAAAATAATTTTATTCTATGGAATATGGGCGAATGGTTTTTAGAAAAAAATGGAAATTTGCGAATCTTTTTTTGAGAAAAACCATGGAAAATTAGCCCATTTGCGAAATTTAGCCCATAAAATCATCTATGCTTTCAGGAGCGTGATTCAATCATTCATCAATTTCGATAATCAACATCATTTTCAAGGTAAGCACAAGATACACTGCCAGATTAACATATTCACTTATTGATCATTGCGCCAATAATCAACCCATAATCATTCTCCTAGAATCGTACCATAACATTGCTACAAGTATGCTAGATAACCAAGGCGGAAACATTTATGCATCAACTTATTCCAAGGTGCAAGCAATCCTAACCCTACTCATCTTCATAATCCAAGGTGCAAGATAAACCATTTCTAAACCATCACATGACATAAAATTCAAAGGCGCAAGAAGTCTAATGTCAACATTGATAATCTGTTAATGATTTGATGGCGCAATAAAGGTTGTAATCCATTATTCATTGATAAATCTAAAAGCGCAAGTAAAGATTGTAATCCATCATTCATCAAGACATTCGATGACGCAAGGAGTGTTAATCCAACATCCATTAGTGCATCCATGGCGCAAGCAAGTGTTGCTAATCCAATATACGACAACATAAGAGAAAGCGCCAGGTAAACAACTATATTTGTTGCATAAGGAAATCTGGCCATATAAATAAGATCATTCATTGCCTAGAGCTGAGGCGCAATAGTATCATCATTTAATTAATTGCACAAGGATTCTAAGGTCTAACGAGCAATCACCACATCACAAATCATTACGTGCAGGTAGTCTAAAGTCTCTAAATATCAGTCTTTACTTCAAGGTTTCGCTGCGCGCGAGGAGTTGAGGGTCTGACATCATGCGTTGCAATAAAACTTCAGTGCGTGCAAGGAAATGATTTAATTATCTAATCATTCATTGATTCAGTGCGTGTATGCATTATTTGAACTATGTCATTCATTGACACTGCAAATCATCACGCAAATCATCGCGCATGTGCATGCTTTATTTTCGCAATTTTGATTTCTTTAATTTTACAATTCTGATCTCTCTTTATTTTCGCAATGGATATAGTGTAATAAGGATTATATATGTAATTTGGCGTCCCTTTATTTTGCAATGGATCAAATTGTAATAAGGATTATATATATGTAATTGGCGTCGCTTATTTCGCAATGGATCAATTTGTAATAAGGATTATATAAATGTAATTCGATGTCGCTTTATTTTCGCAATGGAGCTAATGGTAATAGGTTGATCATATATGTATTTTGTCGTCGTTTCATTTCCGCAATAGATTTAATTGTGATAAGCTCGATTATATATGCATACTGATGTCGCTTCCTCTCGCAATGGACTCGATTGCAATGATAATGATTTCATAAGTATTCTGATGTCTCTTATTTGGAACACACATAATCATAATCGAACATGTTCAATATGTATTCGGATGATGTCTTTTTCGCTTGGGTTTAGTTGTAGCAGGAGTGATATATATGTGTAATTTATTCTCATCGTAGCTTAACCAATCTCAACATCCTTGGATAATTGCTTGCTCAACCCTTAGATCTAATTGTTCTCTGTGCTTTCGTATTTTTGCCAAGCCCTTAGCGTTCAATGTAGATCCATTGCTCCACGATGGTATGCAACCTTGTGTTTTCTAGTGTCTGCGAATTGTTTGTCTCTGCACTTGTTGCTACCATTGAGTTTTACCAAGACTCCCACACACCTCGGTGTTACTTGCCACCTTCCAAGCCTTCACCCTATGTGTTGTGCTAACTAAAGTGCGACCTTCCTCTCCAAGTCCACTGGTGTCCTTTGCGTGTGCTTGCCACCTTCCATCTCTCATATGAGTTGTACTTATCCGTTAGCTTATCCTGCCCAACAACCACGATTCACCTAACCCTTTTCCCAGCCCCTGTGTTTGCACGCTTCCTATCCGCGTTTTACACTTGCTTGGGCGTTCATACTTCTTGGGTTCAACGAGATAATCCCTTTTTCCCAGTCTGATTATCCTCACACGACCTTCCCTTGGATTCTTTACGGCTTACACTCAAAATCCACATTCGAAATTGCCCATAGGTTTAAAGGAATGGAAGTCGGTGCAACGTGATCCGATCAAGTTCTCTCATTTTGTTGGGTTATGGTTGCTCAACATAATTATTACAATGCCTATGGGTTAGAGAATTGCCAAGAGACGACTCACACAAAAGGCAAGGAAACTCTGAAGTTGACGGACGTCTCTACGTTCATGTGCCTTAATTTAAAGTGTAATTAAGGAAGGAATTTCCGCCTCTTTAGAGCCAGGCGAAATTCCTCCATTTGCGCTAATGCTCATGCCTTCATTACATGTTTGAGGGTGTTCGTTTAGTCAATGTTTTGCTACGTCTTTCCGTGTTGGCAACCGCCAACCTAGTACAATTTAACTTATCAAAATTACCTTCACTGACGAAACTGGGCTTGGAAACGCTCTTCGACAACTGAGGACCCTCTTCGCTTTCCCTTGCTAATTGTCGAGACCTTACCGGTGCCTCCCAGCGAACGCTAGGGGTACTCTTCTTCCCCCTGAGTCCCCCGAGCCACAAAGGGGCTACACACACAAAACAGAGAAAGCTAGCTCCCAACTTTCCTCGCAAGGTCAAGCTACCACTCTCTGATCGAGCTGGGTATCCCAACTCCCACAAAAAAAATAAGTCAAGAAAAATATCGGTAGCGTAACCTTACTCCTACCAATCGTCCCCATACCCCTTCTCGGCCATTTCTTTTATAGAGTTCTCTTAGTGACTAGTTGCCAAAATGCACATTAAGTTCTTTTTGTTAAATTTTTATTAGGAATATTCTCCCCCGTACACTTGTCACCCGATCCTTTAGTTGCATCAGAAATTCATTTAATTAATTAAATTAACTTGTCATTTTTCCTCGCCTATCTAAAAGTGTTCCTAAAAACGCTCATCGATGTCCCTTTATTCCCTCACATTTCCTTAATAACTGACGTCTTTTTTAATTCTTAGTTGAGTTCGAAAATGGAAAGTTCTCTAGACTAGATTCCCTCCCATGTTCCACATTCCTTTTGTAATTAAGTTTCCCCTTTTTGTCTAAGTTCTAATTTAGCAAGTTTTTCACAAAACCAACGATTAATCTTTCAAATCATTTAATCCTCCATTAATTTTTAAATTTAAAATTTTTTACCCCCATTTTTTTCATTCTCCCTTTATTGCTCGCTTAATTAATTTTTAGTTCTCATGTCCTACTTAGACTTAGGCTTTAAATTCAATTAGGCTCAACAAAATTGTTTTTAAGGGAAAAATTTATAATTTTTAAACTTTATTCATGCAATAATTATCTTAAGGTTGACCATGTCAAAATGAGATATTGTTTTCTAGGTACGTAGGTTCATTGACTCACCAGTGTTAAAACCACGATGTGTCCTTCAAGACGCACTACGTGCTCCAAGGGTGCCACTCGTCTTCATTCAAGTTTCATCTATGCGATGTGCCTTTCAAGACGCACTACGTGCTCTAAGGGTGCCACTCTCCTTTTGACTGATTTTGGTAGACATCCACCCTTGGAGTCAATACTCCATCAAGCGAACTTGTGGGAGACTAAGGGCCTCTATGGAATAATGACTCTGTCTTATTGTGTTCTCCTTAGAATCATCGTGAGCGACTATCACAAACTGCCCTCATGGCATCGTGGATCTCTAGAACTAGGTAATTGTTAAACTACAGTTCAAGCCACGATGAAAGTACTAGTAGGTTGTGGCAGGGTTGTTGTCACACCTCTCCCTCAATATGTCTGGTTGTTGTGCGTGACCCCTTTACTTCAAATGTGAGTCTGATTAACAAACTATCGTCAGCCTACATCCATCAACGAACATGTCAGCTATCTATAAACAACATCATAATATATCAGTCATATGTCACATATGTAATAACAAAAATACGCAAACCATACACAATCCACTTCGTGACTCGATCCAGAGTCCAAGGAGGTCCATCGATGCCATCGGCATCCTCAATCTATCCAGAGCCCTGAACACTCGGGAAAATCTAGTCAATAGCACCCGCCAATACAAATATAATCCAATATATATCATCATATCAAAATCATCATCATAATCCATAAGAAAAATAATCAATTATATAATGCGTCGGATCACTTGCACGCAAGTGTCCTCAAAGAATAAGTTGCATCAGGTGCATGTAAGAGAGGGATGTTACATACACCCCCTATTGTTTTAAACTTCGTCTCGAAGTTTCACAGTATACAAGTGCAAAAATAAAGTATCTCACAATATCTAAATGTCTAGCTATCAAACAAAAATGGAAATTGTTGACGCATATCACATGCGTCCTCCCATGTAGCTGAGTGAGGAGTATAATTGTCCCACTGGACCTTGACCTGATCAACTGTTCGACCCGTAGATGTTGAATGCGATGGTCCATAATGCAGATTGGCTCCGCCGTGAATGCACCCTCGCCCAACATCCGCCAAGAACTCAAGTCAATCACATGTGTAGGATCACTGACCTAAAGTCGAATCATGTTTTCTGCACCACTATTAATTAACCCCCTATTGTTCATGATGTACTTACAAAGATGTGCCATCAACAACCATAAAGGAATAAGGCATCACAGAAAACCACAAGGCCTTGTGTATAGTTTTTTCTTTTAAAATTAAAATACATTGCTTTACCATTTTGCAAGAGAGATTCATCTCAACAATCTTGTGTATTCATTCTATAGTTATTGAGGGTGTCCTATACAATAGAATTGTGAATAGCTCAACTAACTTGATTTTGTTATTTTACTAGACTTCATTTGACTTGATTTTCCAGTTTTGAATTTGTGTGTTATTAAAATATTTTATTCTTTTATAAATTTTCGGTCTTAAAAATTTGGGTGTTAATCATTGAAGAAAAACTTTTATATTATCTTTTTATGTGCTATTCTATTTTTTTTAATTTACAATTAAATTTGTGCATTCCATAGTGTTGACAAATCCATCCTTAGTTTTTGTTACAACCTTGCCATTTCCTACTTACCATCTCCTCCTTATTTATCATTTGCTATTCCTTATTTGCCATAGTTACTAATATGCACATTGTAATAAAGCAATTAAATTTTTTAATGTTGTATAAATTAAGATATATTGAGATATAAATTGGATAATATATATCCTAGCCTATGCAACATTAATGATTTGAGAAGAAATACATATTGTTTTCCATTTGCTACCCTCCAACTTCAATGATGTCATATTCAATTTGACATTGAAAATGTCAGTCGACGTCCTCACCTTTTCCCATCCATCCCCACTCTAACTTTTTCTTTCGTTGTATTTCTGAGCCAATGATTCTATGCCCAATGAGGAACCCAAAACCATGTTTTTGCATTGAAACCCCCCTCCCCACCTATGTATCCCATCATGTTGTTGTTCTATTCCACATTGCCATACCATACTAAGCTTCAAACCACCACAAGCTTTAAATCTAGAGATCTGTGTGTAAGTAGAACCTTATGATCCATGTTCTCCATTTACAAGTCATTATCTCATAACCAAGAGGACACCAAAACCAAGATCGTTGATGTCGCCTTGGCTATTGGGTGTGGTCTCAATAGCCATTGGGGCAGGTGCTTGAAGGAGTAGGAGTTGGATCTTTCTGAAGGTTGGTGAGGCCAAAGACTACAAGGCAAGGCTCGAGCACAAGCAAAATTAGAGATTGGACTAACTGAGTTAGAGTTTTCCAAAGTAAATTAGTTCAAAATTTGGTTTGAACATTGATAATTTTCGTCAAATAATGTGTTCCCTTTTCTTTTCCCTTTGTTCCTTGTGCTCTACAAACCATGATGTCACGATTTTCCAAATTCCCATGGACTAAGCCACCATCCATTAACAGTCTCTTTTGTGCCACTAAAAAGCCTTTACCCACCAAAATCTTTCTTGCCACCCTACATACCCTACCCCCTTTGGATTTGAACCTGTGACCTCTTAGGAGGAACCACATGTTCTTAACCATTAGGTCCACTCAAATTGTATAAACCCGGGACAAAAAACACTTTTAACCAAGTGAGCTAGTGAAAAACATATAGGTTTATATTTCAGACATTGTAAGTATGGATAGGGGGGTAGGGTATTTATACTTATTGTAAGTCACGTCGCTCCATGGAGTGATCCCTTGTCCCACAAACAAAAAGGTCTCATACAACAATTTGGTGTTTGACTTGGTCGTGACCTCAAAATTAGATTATTGTTTATTATTTTATTTAATGTTCATAATATACATATCACTAATATTAAAAGCAAGTGAAATAAGTAGATTAATGTCATTAATTTTAAAAGTGGTTGATACATGTAGCTAGATAACCTACACCAACATGATTCATAATACATTATTTTACACTATGATAAACATACCTATAATATAAAATCAAGTAGGATAGGCATATATTGTGGTCATTGGAGTAGTTTTATTTATTCATAGTATAGCCTTCTCAACTTGATTTATAATAAAGATGCCCTACACTAAAGTGAAGTGATTCATAATACATTATTTTACACGATGGCCAACATATCTATAATATAAAACCATATAGAGATTCACATTATACCCCAAAAAAATCAATCGGCCTCCCAATGAAAAATGCATAAATCTTCATAATCTTGAAACAAAAACATGGATCAATTTCTACTAGGTACTCTGCATTCCAATGTATCTACTCATATTGTTATAACAATGGATACATGATTATGAAGATCTAGCGAGACTTTGCCACTGATGTGAAGTAACAAACTTCACAGAAAAGACTTCAAAAATAATTCCACTTATTTCTAACCGATGTGTCCCAATCAGCATAAAAAGAAGCCTCATCAACTTCATGAAATTCCCTTATATATTATCAATATACACCATGCATTTAAAACATCGAAATATTCTCACTAGGCAATAAAATTTGTTATATTTGGAGACTTTGTCTCAAAAAGCATAAAATAAATCCTCCATCCATCGAAATAGAGTTAATCGTGTTTGGATATGTTAACGATGCATAGTGTGCACACTTATATTATTAAGAGGGATATAAGTTATTACATTATTGAATACTAATACAATAGAATAGATTAGATTGTGATTCTATTATATAGTGTCTACATGTTATGAGATCTATCTTATTTCAAATATAATAAAGAGAGGTTGAGAGAATATCTCAAATACACACTAAACTAGGAGATTATAAAAAAACCTCCATTTGCTCAATCTCATATAGATATTAACTTATACTCACAGGTCATTTTATCATGTCACCTGTCATGAGAACAATCACACAACAAGTAACAAGTATTAGTTACATTTTCCAACACGTCCCCTTGATGAATATTTGTTGATTGTATCTTGGTCCATTTGTTTGCTCTTGTTGGTTGTGTTGGATGATTTCTATTACTGGTCCATTCTTCACTTTTGGGCTTTCTCACTCGGGGCTTTATCCATGAGCTTTTTTGTATTTCTCCCATACCTTCATAAATTAGATTACTGATGCCCATATAAAAAACAATTCATCTACTGAGATACATGGGTACCAATTATTGTACTCACCAGTTTTGTAGAAATGCTTTTCATATATGTGGTTCATCAATATATTAAATTTTTCCTTAATCATATTTTGGTCCCACACACTTTGAGATTCTTCCATCTCACACCCCCCTTGAATCGAAGACTCTCACTTTTTCAACCTTCATCAAGCGTTAGACTATATGTACATTTGTCACCCCCGTACCTCTCATAGTGGTCTATTACACAACTTGATCTAAATTCTCTCTATGCATAAGAGGGATAACTTAGTGAAAATCCGCACAACACTTATGCTTGAACACTAGAAATAGGGCTTGCAACAACATGAGGAAATCAACTTGCCTATGGCTAAGCTTACAACTTCGATCATAACTCTGGGGTGTTGGGTACAATTGATCATGCACCTCTTGCATCGTATATGCATCATTATTTCATGCACAACAAGAATTTAAAAATGTTTTACATCAACACAAAGGTTACCAATTATATGCCCAATATACACCATTCATCTCCATTCTACGTTTAATGTTTTTTGTTAGAGTAGTTAATTCTAACAATGAAACTATATTAAGTTAGCTAGGCTCAATATAGTTATTAAATTACGAGTCTGGCTAGATATTGAGTTTCTCCTGTCTTCTTTTCAGTTCTGATGTCTTGTCGACATATTTGGCAAAAGGGGCCAGTACCTGATCACAGAAAAGTTGTTCATTTTTTAAATTCGTCTCTAATTGTTCCAGCAAATCATTGGCCTTCTTTTCAAAGGAAACTAAATTTTGCGATGTTTCCCAGGCTTCAGTAACTACCTGCATTCTTTTGTTGATGTTATTCTCTACAAGGGCTCTAGAGCATGCAAGGAGGGTAAAGGATACTTTCATCTTCGTTGCAATGGTAGCAAGTATGATTTTTGTCTAAGGACTGGAAAATTATGGAGTTGCAAGGAAAGCCTGCTCAAATTCGTTGAGGCGTTGTTTCATATTGGCATTTTCTGTCTCAATTCCTCCAATGGAATCATGAAGAATGTCACCGGTTCCCTGGTGAAATTGACAGATTTGGGATGGCGACATTTCGCTAAAGTTAATCTATGCGTGAGATTTTCCTTTCTTGTTTGTTACAGATCTCTTTTCAATGACCAAACTTTTAGATTGGATGTCAAAAATAACACTCTGGATTACGAAGGATTCATCTATGTCAAAAAATTCGGTGTCCGATATTTCCACCGCGGACGACCCAATTTTCTACATGTGCTCAGCGTCAATTTCAAGTTGCAATTTTCCACTTTCAATTTGGGATTCCTCCGCCTTCCCTGCATTGTTTTTTCTCTTCTTCGTTAGTGGAATTTTATGAGAACTATCAATATTTATGCGAGGAGGGTTCTTATCTCCTCCTCCGTTCGAAGATTTCTGGGTTGCTTTCTTACTGGGGTGGACCGTCGAAGCGATGCTCTGTGATGTTGTTCTCTTGGGAGTGTTGGCGGGGGACTGAGTACTCTTCTCACCAGATGCTTTTCCATGTTGTCTGTACAATTCATTGGTGCTTTGCAATCTCTCTGCGTTGCAATCGGCAGAAGCAGGATTGTTGTTGACACTATTCATGTCTTGGGTTAGGTGTGTATGGATAAAAGAGGTGTTAAAGCCAACACCCAGTAAATGTTCTTGAAAAATGCCATTAGGGTCGAACCCTTTTATCCTTTCAGTGTACGTTAGGTTCAATTTCTTGAAATGGGCGGCAAACTCGTCAATCTTGTTGATGTTTCTACACATGAAGTCTCCGACTTTCCAGGGAAGAGGAATGAATTGTTTTTTTTTTCTTGTCATGGAAAAAATGCAACCAGTGGTTGTATTGCCTTGCTATTTCTACAACAAACATCTTGTCCATGACGTGGCATTGAAAGAAGGCAATATTTTCCTTAGAGCCAAAGACCATGAGGACACAGTGATTTTCCTCTTGCTCAAGTGTGCCCTTCCTGTTCAAAAACTTGGTTTTCTAGCCAGACATCCGCGAAGCATCCTTGCCTAACAGTAAATCTTTGAAAACTGAGACAAAGGCATTAAAAACTTCATAAAAACAATGGGAGGCCTTGTGTCTCCATAGGGCCTCGTGCCAGAATGTTATTGGGTTGAATCCACAGTTTATTTTATTGGAAAGAGAAAGTTTTGGAAACGGACAACAATACACAATTGTGAAAATCAAGTAGGATGACATATAAAATTTATTTGATTCTTTGAATTGTGACAACTGGGAGCAGAGCTCAATCGAAATTAACTTCCCCCAATCGAAAATGTATCGTTCCTTGACTGTGAAATACAAAATTTAAATAATTATATGGGAAATGCTTGTTGTGGATGCCTGTCCCGTTATTCTTGTAACCAGCCAAGGAATTTCCCGGAATGAATTTCTAAAGGAACTTACCTGCAACCTTGTGATATCTTCAGGAACTATTGTCGGGTCTTTGAGGAAGTCTGCTAAGATGTCCAACCCGTTATGATGTTTTTCTAGAAACTGTTTGCAGTCTTGTCCTCTGAACGTCAATGTTGGATTCGACAATTTTAACATCTCGCGGAAGAGCCAAGGCAACAAAGAAATAGGAGAATGGTTGCGTAGTGGAATAATTATTTGGCCTAGAATATATTTTTCGACGCACAAAGAGACCACCTCCTTAGACTCAAAAACCTCAGGAACGCAGCCTGCACGAGCGATACCACAGGTCCAAATCACTTCGTTTTGGGCGGAACAGGATGAATAGTAAAAGTATGCCCTGGACCACTGAAAGCTCTGGTCCTATTGTGCGAACATATTTACTGTATCTCCACAAAACTATTGTCGACCTGGTGCCATAAGTCTACAAGAACGTTTAATTGTTCCAACCGATGAATGAAATGAAAAGTTGGAAGGGATAATATAACCCTGCGCAAATTTTGGTCGAAAGCGTGTGAATGGGAGATGTCCTCGAGACTTTTGTTGATTAATGACAATTTGGAGGGTTGTTGCATGATGCGTTGTTAACATTAAATAGTACTAATTGCATACATAGAAATTCCAACACGTTGGATATTGCAATGAGCGATTAAGCATTGTATATTTCTTTAGCAGCTGAACACGAGGACGCGGGTTGGAGATGAACAATCGGAAGGGACAAAATAACTCTCCGCACATCTTGGTTTAATGTGTAATAATGGGATATCTCCTCGAGGTTTTCGGCAATTAATGACAATGTTGACGGTTCCTGTATGGTCAAATGTTAGCATGAAAGCTTTCTAATCACATAGTAAGAAAGTACGGAGGTCGCGGGCAAGGGAAAAAAGAGAGCTACAAAATAGGGTTGCAATGTACAAGCATTGAGGGTGAGGGTGCGAGGGTCAAATTGTATGTCTCGGAACGTTTTGAGTGCAATATGTGTAACAACGAAGAGGATATGGTAGGACAGCCGGAAGCACAGGAAGTTAGTGGGGATGGAAGGCACCGAGAGATACTTTGAAACATTTGTGAGCAGTGGTAGAGGGACCGCGCTGGAATTGTAGATTTCGTGAACTTGACAACAAGAGAATCCAAAACAGCGTGAGAAGGTGTCTGCAAAGGAGGTGAGGCCCAGAGCTTCCAATTGTATCGCTCCGAACATTTGAATGGATAATCTATAACATGAAAGAGCGGATGATGTCGGAATCCGGTAGTCAATTTGCATATTGCGGAGAGTGCAATCAAACTGTTTCGTACCTTTGTGTCCAGTTGTCAGTACTAATAGCTAATTTAGTATTCAAAATATTTTTTTAGAAACTGTTAGATAGTTCAAAGGGACTAGCATCCATAAACAATGGCAATCTCCACCCCGCTAGTCCTGCATTCTGTGTGTCAATTTGTATATCGCGGAACTGCGAGCACTGTTTGGAGGACACGAAACAATGGAAGTGAAATGTTGATTCAGCCACTCTGCAGGTTCGCTTGTCAATTTGTATATCGTGGAACTATGGGTGCTATTTGTAGGCCATAGAACAATGGAGGTCTATGTTTGAGCCCGCCTGCCCGAGAACCCGCGATTCAAAATGTCGCTAGATATCGAATGTGGAATTAGTACATGCTCTATAAAATATCATGGGAATTAGTACATGCTCTATAACATATCATGTCCATACTTTATAGTCCCATAACACACGGGAAGAAAAAAAGGGAAAAAGAACAGAGTAGTTAGCAGTGGAATTGTAGATCACGGAAATTTAGAGTGGAAGATGTATATAACGGAGAAACGTATCGTAAGCATCGAAAGCAACAACGGTCGGTCGGATTCCTTGTCTAATTATATAGATGGAGATAAACATATGTCAATCCGCCAATGCTAGAGCTGCATATTTCGTGAACTGGGAAACAGGAGGATCCAAAACAGGCTGAGAAAGTGTCTGCAAAGGAGGCAAGGCCCAGACCTTCTAATTGTATCGCTCCGAACATTGAAATGCATAATCTGTAACATGGAAGAGCAGACGATGTCGGAATCCGGTAGTCAATTTGTATATTGCAGAGAGTGCAATCCCAACTGATTCGTACCTCTGTGTCCAGTTGTCACTACTAAGAGCTATTTTAGTATTCAAAATAATTTTTTAGATACTGTTATACAGGGAAAAATTAAAAACTAAAATAATTTTTTAGATACTGTTAGATACTTCATAGGGATAAGCATCCCTAAACAATGACAATCTCCACCCCGCCAATCATGCACTTCATGTGTCAATTTCTATATCGCGGAACTGGGAGCGTTGATTGGAGGACACAGAACAATAGAAGTGCAATGTTGAGTTAGCCAGTCCGCAGGTGCGCTTGTCAATTTGTATATCACAGAACTCAGGGTGTTATTTGTAGGGCACAAAACAATGGAGGTCCAATTTTGAGCCCGCCCGCTCGATCAAGAAATCCTGATCCAAAATGTCGCTAGGTATGGAATGCGGAATATGTACATGTTCTATAAAATATCATGTCCATATTTTATAGTCCCATAATACACAGGAAGAAAATAAGGGAAAAAGGACGGAGAAGTTCGCAATGGAATTATAGATAATACACAGGAAGAAGAGAAGGGCAAAAGAACCAAGTTTCTCGCAGAATAACATCTAGTGTTTGTTTATTAAGGCAAATGCTTGTGAATCCCTGCTGAGTTCTCACCAGTTAATGCATAAAGTGCAGATCACAGAAGTATCTTTTGTACCATTGTGTCCACTTGCCACTAGTAAGAGCATTGCTGATGTATATCAAGAAGGACGCGAAGTTGATGGGGATCGAAAGCAACAATAGATACTTTCAACGATCTTAATGTATACAAGGAACCCGCGGTGGAATTGTAGATCAAAGATGTTTTGAGAGCAAGATGTATATAGTGGAATGATAAGCAGCTCATTTCGCAAGCGCCATCCCCGCAGCGACGAGCATAAAATTGGCTAAGTATGAAAAGGAACAACAGTCAGTCGGATCCGTTGTGCAAGGATATAGATGGAGATGTTAAGGCATGAATTGCAGATCACGGATGTAACAAACTTCAAATTTACACAACAAAAAAAAATTGTTATCCGCTTCCTACCTAAATTTCCTAGTGGAAGGCAAGATACTAGTCGTATAACTCTGATGTCAATTCAGTGACACAAAATACACTATAAGAAAAGGAACTTGTTATAAGAATTTATTATAAGAATCTTGCTAACATTTCAGGTCCTAAACATACCACAAAAGGTCTAGACATCATATCTCATTTAAACCACGAGTAGGAGATTGTAAATCAAGACAATACAAATCCCCTTCATTCTTGTAATTTTTTATCCTATGTACATAGGACTTGTAAAAGATCGAGGGCTTGTAACTATATTAGAGTTTGTTTATATCATAAAGTATGTCTATGCATCAAAATCTAAGGGCCGACTTTAATCCCTAGGGAGTCTTAACTCGTTTTTTGTTGATAAAGTTATGGGTAAACTTTCCCACTAGGCAGTGATCGTGACTGCCAAGTCACAGTCAATTTGTGGTCCTTGAACCGGTGGTTGCTCGTGGTGAGTTAGTTATCCCATGAAAACAGTGGGAGGATGCTAACTCGGATAACACTTCTGATTCAATCAATGCAAGGGTATGAAAACTTCCCTTGAATTAAGACATAGTGTCAAATCACATCACCCTCTTAAAGTGGAAGAGATGGTTCTTTGTCACCATAGTTAAATCTCTGCATATTCATTAATGGTCATCATGTGATCTTTATTGAACTCGTCTGACTTCATAACCAAGATACCATACCAACCCTATCCTCATCACATGGCTACCTGTCCTATGTACTTCCCACATTTATTTCCAAGGCGGAAGGGTGTTGCCTGTGGTTTAGGGAGGCTCACAATATTGTCATTTCTGAACATTGTCCTCCTACGAAGGGTTTTCAGGTGTTGCACTGTTCTCCTTGAGGCCGAGACTGTAAAACATGGTAGAAAAATGCCCTGGGGTTCTGTATATCACACTGTCTTATCAGGGGCGAATTCCTAGTGGAAAGGGCAGAGGCACCATGGTTATGGTCGACGGAATGTCCGGGAAAATGATGGTAAGTGCTTCCTTGAACCCAACTCTGATAGGTTAAGTAGGTTGATATATTTTGGCAACGTTAAACAAGGTTGTCTTTTGATAAGTGTCATCGACTACCTTCAATGTGGTTATATCCTTCTCTGCGATAACCCTTTTGTTTTAGGAAACACTGTTTAAATCTCAGGTCTTTCCTTGTCTTCCTATAGCCGGTTTTCGGAGAGAAAGTCAGCCTCATGAGTGTTTCACCGACGAAAGAATCCCTTGATTTTATTGATGAAATGATAAGAGTCTTGGATTGGTTGGAGTCATTCTTTCCCATACTCGTTCCTATGTCTAGCATTTGATTTCCTCCTCTATTTTCCTACGGTCGTTTTACTAGAAGTATTAAGACCTTAGGAGATTTATCGAAGTTCCTATAAGCGAATAGTTCTCCTTACTGAGGTGTGACGACTCTGTTTGATTTTAAAGATTCGCTACAACATTTTGTTTTGAAAGAGTTTGCAGTTCCTCTCTTTAATAAAATCTTTGGGAGAGGACTATCTTGTTGTTTTGTTTCTGCTTACAGTATGTTTGTACAGGTTAGGTTTTTACTGTTGATATGTTTTACTGAAAAAGATTTAAGGAATTGTTATTGGCACTAATGATGGGCCTTGTTTATGCGAGGACCCATCAGAGGCTTACTGCACCTTTTCCCTTCACTCGGACAGTCATCCAGCATATAAGCGGTAGATGTGGTTTCGGGTTCGTGTGCCAAAGATAAGTATTTATTGTTTGTCATTTACCCTATCTCTTTTGTAAATTTTTCTTTTTATTACCTGTTACTCGAATGAGGACTAACTTTCAGGGTTTTGTTTCCTGGCAGGTATCTCTCATTCTGTATCGGTCTTGGATTCCACCCAAGTTTTCCGACGAAAGGTATTCGGGTTCCGAAACATTTTTCTTACTGCGACTAATTCCACAAGTTCTAGAAATGATTAGGGAATTTGTGCCCTTCTTCTGGTTCTGTATAGAAATAGTTTGTTTAACTTGTCGAAAGGAAAGGAGGTTGTCACATGAATTTCCGGGGTCATTCGCCCGTCTTTGTAAAATGTTATTTTGATAACTTTAATACTCGAACTGGTCCACTGTGTAGTTTGTTTTCCCTGTTTATTTGTTAAAAGGCATACCTGGTCGTTGTTATTTGAAGTGTCGATTTTCAATACAGTGACCGGAATGTTTGATTTCAATCTCTATACTTGTTCCTTGGAAAGATCTAAGTCTATCTATATAATTTGTCTCTGTCTCGTACCAATTATCTAAAATTTGCTACCGAAAGGAAGAACACCTCCCAGGATTAAATGATGTGGTCATTAATACTATCTGGTTTATTGTATTCGGTCCATAATGCAACAGTGCATCGATTGTTTGTTTGGACTGAAACGCTCGAGCTCTATACTTATTTTATAATAGTAGTTGTCCACCTGTCTGAGTTCCTTTAACATATTCAGAAAGCAGGGATTACTTATGTGCATGCGATCACTTGTGCATATTAGCTTCTGTAGGTACTAGATTCCATATTTATTATCGTACTTTGTCAATTGAAATGGGTGTGCGCATATCAGTTCATATATATACATGATACATATTGATTTTAGGTCTATCATGGGTGAGTCCTGAACTGTAGTAACTTATATTCACTAAGGGAATATGGTGTTCTGATTTCCTTTATATATCTGAACTTGTAAAATGTAGAAATTATCTATTCTGTATACATATATAATCTAGTTTCAAAACTGTCCATACTTAGACGACATGCACCAAAACTTTCGATGTATGGAGATGTCTCTGTTATAACCGAAAGAAGAAAAACAATCCAATCTTAGAAGAAATTACTGTAGAATTTAGTCACATAATCCATTCAAAATGATTTAGTAGGAAGCTCCAAATCCCCAATTCTCTGGATACAACGAGAAGGAGGCTACAATCCCCTTTGTTCTCTGACTACAATTGGATGGTGGTTGCAACCACCTGTCCTTGACCCATCCAACCACCCTGAAATATAAGTAGAATGATGGAACCACTGTCACACTATGACTATGGTATATAATGATGTAAACATGTACCAATCAACCTACACCAAACAACATGTAACAACGTGTACCAATAACATGTGCCAACATGTACCATACATCAACTTGTACCTCAACCTGTACCATAAACAAATGCATCAACCATGCACCAAACATGTACAAATAACCTATCACAACAACCTGTCTCATCAATCTTTTCAACCAAATCAGATCTACTCACCAAGATCAATCACCAAGACAACTCGCAACCATATGCACAAGATCAATCACCAAGACAACTCTCAACCATATGCACAATATCACCAAGATGTGCATCAACCAAGCATAACACAACAACTCATTATCATCACCAAGATCAATATGTGCTTCTAATAATATACCAAGACAAGTATGCTACATCATCCATAAACAATGTTTCAACAATACTACTAACAAGTGTCTCCAACCATGTACCAAGTATGTACCAATCATGCATCAACTATGACTCATTAAGATGTACCAACATCATCAACTATACTCCTCATGTATGTGCTAACTCATCAACTACTTGTCTCAACGATGTACCCAACATGTACCTCAACCAAAATCCCTCATCAATTTCATCATCCAAATCTGATTTGTAACTCTATAACAAACCTGGTGTATATGATCACATACCTACAAATCTTCCTTAACTTTAACAACAAGAGACTAGCATTTTCATCAAACTTTACTTTAGTCTCACATGACTAATTTTGGATTAGTCAACAACCCTAACTTGCAATAATCATAACTGTGTACCTCTAATGAATAAAGATCTGAAAATCGTATACAATGTTCTTCAGTGTCTTTTATGCAATTCCTCCAGATTTCACTACTTGGAACCCCTCAGAAAATGAGTTATAGAAAAAATGGCATACCTTGTTGAATTATGGCTTATTCTAGTGATTGAACTTGTAGAAAATGCCCCACAGACAATTTTTCTATATAGATCTAAAAATGGTTCACAACATACTAAAGACTGTACTCTAATCAATACATTTGGTCTTACTTAATTGCGATCTGTTATGAATAATTTATGACTTTTTTACCGGAAACACTTGTTTTACACTAGTTTTAGGACTAGCCACAAACCCTATTTTACGCGGAGTGTAACTTCAAAAATACAACGACCCACAAGCTGAAATTCATATCATAGCTACTTGGATATGTTTCCTCAATGACCTCCATACTTCGTGGTCTGAATCATTCTAGAAAAAAAGTTATTGCGAAAATGGTGAGATTACCTGTAAATAACATAACTTAGAAAGCATCATCAAAAGAATTTATCCTCCCTTGAATTTCAGCCTTCTTTACTTCACCTTCCTCCTAAAATTCGCCTTAGATATCCTTTGGTTACCTCGGTCACTTGTAGATATTCAATATTCTCAAGTGTAATTAAAATGAGAGACCCTTGCCTCTTATTTATACTTTTATGTAGCT
>SNQJ01S0091904.1:43338-54102 GCA_010110895.2 Picea sitchensis | reverse complement strand
GCTTGGTGGATTCACACGTTTCTAACGAGCACTACCCCTTTCTTTAAATTGACCCTCTATTGTTCTGTGTCCTACAACTAGCATCCAGAGTTCTGCAATATACAAATTAACAGGTGGACTTGCACGTTCACTGGGTCAACATTGCACTTCTACTTTTCTGCGACCTCCAAACAACATTCAGAGCTCCGTGATATACAAATTGACAGACGGGCTCCAGGGATGGCAGGCTCAAGATTGTCTTTGTTTACGGATGGAGAAGTGTTAAAACGGGCCATACCAAATTTGCCCCACATAAGCTATATTAAAGGGAAAAACATTTCCTCTATAGTTATGTGTCCTACAAACAACACCCACAGTTCCGCACTATACAAATTGACAGTCGGACTTGCGGGCTGGCTGGATAATAAAATTCCTCACAGTTTCGCGATATACAAATTGACAGACGAAGCATACAAGCAAGAACCAAGTAAACTCGCGGATTGTATTCTTGATCGTTTTTTTCTATTCCCGCCAACTTCACAATTATGTTTTGTTTCTCTTTTCCCTGAACTTTATCTTTTTCGTCACTTATTCGTTTTTTCGAAAATGTATGGTTGCGTGTGTGGGTGGTGTTGTGGGTTCACACTTGCACTCGTGCTCTTTTATTGCGACACCGACCCACTGCTTCCCCATTCCATACCCAGAAACTTCTCCGACCGTGAATTCCCGGTAGGCGGGCTCTAGATTGGAATTTTGTTGTTCCATGGCCTGCGAACAATATCGTCACTTCCGCGATATACAAATTTGCAATCGGAATCAGATCATACCCTCTTCCTTATTACAGTTCACCTATCATGCCCTTTTCCGTGGTATACATTTTGCATTGAAAACTTCTGAGAAATACAATTTAACCGTCGGGTCCTCGCATATTTTGTGGAACTATTGTCACCCAATTTTGAAGCCCGTCTGTTTGTTTTCCATACTTCGCCATTTCTTCGAATTTTTTTTGCGGATCGTTGATTTGGCGGGTTGAAGAAATATTTAGTTCCTAGTCATTGTTTCCTGTGTCCGCGCCCCTTTGCAATTAGAAATTGCCACTTATATATAACATCTTATTCTAGGCATGCAATTAGCAATTTCTCTATTCCATACTTAGCCACTTTGCCGGAATTCCACAAATATACAAACTAACCGCTAAATTGCCCCATCATCATCTCTTCCGTTTTACACATTTTGCACTAAAAAATTTCGACTTTGCTGGAATTCCACAAATATACAAACCGACCGTTGAATTGCCCCATCATCATCTCTTTCGTTTTACACATTTTGCACNTCATGCAGGAACCGTATAGATTGTCATTTATGGGCGAAAGGCTCGAGGAGATCTCCTATTGATGCGCATTAAACAAAGATTTGCGGGGGGGTTATATTATCCCTTCTGAGTGTTGATTTAAAAATCATGAAATGTCGTTCGCACATTCACAAAACCTCCAATCCTTAATTTCTCTTCGTTGTACCCGCCACCTTCGCATTTCTAAATATGCAATAAATAAGCTTTATTGCTAACAGATCATCATTAATCAACGAAAGGATCGAGGAGCTTTCCCATTCATAATCATTTAACCAAGATTTAGTGGAGAGTTACATTATAGGCTCTAATTGTTCATTTAAACCATCATCTGGAGCAAACCAAGGTTCTCATAAACCTATGGTATCAGCTCGACAACAGATATGTGGAGATATAGTGAACATCCTCGAGCGCAAGGACCAAAACTTCGAGTGTTCCAGGGCATATTCTTATTACTCAACTTCTACCATACAGAACCAAGTAATTTGGACCTCCGAGATTGCTCACGCAGACTGTGTCCTCGAGGTTTTTCACTGTAAGGACCTGGTCTCTTGGTGCGCCGATAAATTTATTTCAAAAAAAAGAATTATTCCACTGCGGGACCGCTCTTCTGTTTTTTTGTCACCTCAGGTATTCTGCCAGATGCTAAGATTTTTGGAGCCAACATTGACGTTCAGAGGAGAAGATTGCAAACAGTTCTTAGAAAAGCATAATAACGGGTTGGACCTCTTGCCCCATTTTTTGGAAAACCCACTTCTAGTTCCTGAAGATATTACAAGCTTCCAGGTTAGTTCATTTAGAAATCCATTTCGCGAAATTGCCTAGCTATTTACAAGAATAATGGGACAGGAGTCCACATCAACTGTTTCTCGGATGACCCTTTATATTTTGTATTTCACAGTCAACGGACAAGCCATTTTTTATTGGGGCGAGTTAATTTCCCATGAAATTTGTTCCCAATTGTCAAGCTTCAAAAAGGAAAATAAATTTTATATGTCATCCTATTTATTTTTTGAAATAGCGCATTATTGTCGGTTTCCACAACTGTCTTTGACCAAGAATGTCAACTACGAATTTCACCCAGTAACGTTCTGGTACCAGGCCTTGTGGAAGCACAAGGCTTCCCACTGTTTTTATGAGGTTTTTAATGGCTTCGTGTCTGTTTTCAAAGTTTTTTTATTAGGAGAAGATGCTCCCCGCATATCTGAACATGAAACCATTTTTTTGGACAAGAAGGGGACACTCGAACATTTGGATAATTACACTTTCATAAGAAGTTTTGGCTCCACAGAACAACCTGCTCCCTTCCATGTCACATTACGGATAGAATGTTTTTTGCAGAAGTAGCACGACAATACAACTATTGGTTCCATCTATTGCAAACGAAGAAAAAAAATAGTTCATTCCTCTGCCTTGGAAAGTAGGAGAGTTTGTGTTGAAAAACGTCAACAAAATTTACGAATTCGTAGCACATTATAACATCTCCAACCTAAGATATGCTGAAATAATAAGAGGGTTCGACCCCTATAATATTTTTCGACAACATTTACAAACACTTGGCCTCGACGATTGTTTTTTAAATAAACACCTGCCCAAAAACAAAGATAGTGGCGGCAATGGTCCTGCCTCTGATGTCGACGACGTAGACACAGTGCAAAGCTGCACTAAATTGTACACACAACAGGGGAAAGGCCTCGATGACAAGAGTGTTCAATCGACAAATAACACTCCAAAAAATACGACATCCTGGAGCATCGCTCCAACGGTCCACCAAAAAAACAAAGAAACTCAAAGTTCTTCAAACGGAGGAGGAGATAATGACCCTCCTCACTTTAAAATTGACATTTCTCACAAGCTTCCAGTAGAGAAGAAGAGAAAAAAAAATGTGGGGCAGGTAGAAGAGCCGGAAATTTAGAGTGAGAACATGGAACTTGACACTGATCTGGATAGCATGATGTGCTTCCTTGATTAGCCCGGAGACACCATCCACCATAGTCGTCCAATGGACATATACGTTACTGAAAATTTTGACAAAGATGAATCCTTTGTGTTCCAGAGAGTTGTTTTTTATAGCCAGTCCAAAAAATTGATAATTGAGAAAAAATATGTTAAAAATAAAAAAGGCAAATCTCGTTCAGAGGTTGACCTTGCCAACATGCGGTTGTCCCAAATCTATCAACTTCACACCGCGAGTGGATAAGCACTTCATGATTCCATTGGAGGCATCGAGACCGAGAATTCCAGACTGAAGGACCGGGTCAAGGAATTGGAAGACTCTTTCATTCCTATGCCATTGCTTGTCGATCCTTTGGAAATAGCCATGCCTGCCACCCCTGGAGCCAACGTAAGAGAATCCTCCACCCTGATCGCATCCTATAAAGGATATGTGGAGAATAATATCAAAAAAATAATGGAACTGGTTACTGAGGCGTGGAAAAGATCACAAACCATCACTTCCCTTGGAACCAAGGCACATAGTTTGCTCGAACATTTGCAGGACGAGTTAAAAGATGAAGAAAATTTCTTTTTAAAAATGGTCATTCCTTTTGGCACCATTTTCAAGAATATGACAGAAACAAAAGGAGGAGAACACGATCTTCCATCCAAAAATCGAATCGGTCAATTGAATGCATGTTGGGAAAAAACAGTGAAGAACCTGCATCTCATTGTTCAGTTATGTAAACAAGCCATATCGAAGAAAGATAAATTATTCACAAGGCTGTCAAATATAGACTTAGCCAGGAAAACCAATGATTTCCAAGACCCCAACTTAATCGCAAACTCCTTTCCCTTAACCAGGCATAAGTTCAATAAACAAGTTGATATGTTTAAGGCCTTGTCTCTGGAAAAGTTTTACAACATCCTTCAATTTGATCAAGCTCACGTCCACGACTGGCTAGTCAAATATTCAGTGCAGAATGAGGAAATTCACTAGGCTCTCTGTAATATTTCTATCGATTTCCAGGAATTAGCAAAAGATCTTTTCAACATTAAAATCCGGAATGAGATCAACATCGTCTTCTTCCTCACTTGAAGCTTCTAAAAACTATCAATTTCAGCACATGATGATTCATCGAGGAGAAAACTGTGAGGATCTTGCATACTGCGGATCCCATGCCCGTGTTTGTCACAGATACGTTCAATGTTTTGGTCTGAAGAACTGGGTCCAATTTCTAAATATAGATGTATTATACTCGGTGTTTTTCTTATTTTCTTAAATGGATTTTCTTTTAAAAAATAATTTCCTTGTTCTCTTTGTTGCTTCTTCTTTTCTGGATTTAACGCATGTTCTCATTGGCATGGTTCGGTGCTCTCGTACTTCTTGGATATTGTATTTACTTAGATTATTTTTTCTAAGATGGAACATCTAACAATTATATGACAATGTATTGTGTCAATCCACTAGCCTTTTATGCAAACAAAAAATGGATTACACAATTTCAAACCAATGTTCAATTCTATTTGTAATGCAGATAGAACATAGCAATACCAATGTACAATCTTGCATAAAAATCGTTATTCTTGTTTCTAGACATGTAATTATTAAGTTGTAATGTTAACAACCCATAATGCAAGAAGTTTAATACTTGAGTTAATATGTTCCAGTCATGGAAGAATGTATCAAGAACACAGTTACACCCACACGTTCCAATAAAATCTAATCTTCAACAAAGCATTTGCTGGCAGTTAGTAGAAAATGAAGTTTAGTAGTTAAGTTAATATGTTAGTGTCATGGAAGAATGTGTGGAATTAAATGGTTATTTATCTTTGCATTACATATTAATCTCTTGGAGGCTCTGTGATCATATTCTGAATATAAAAATCCTCTCCCAACATAAACTTCCAGTCTCCCTATCGTGGAGAAACCCATCTCCTCATTTGTCTTCATATACACATCAATTTGAATGACATAATCGTTGTTACATGTCTTGGAGTAGAGCTTCAAAATAGACAGCTAGATCGAGGGCAGAGTCTATGAGGATCGTTGAATCCTAACCATAACTAGTGCATGAAGTGTCAAAGTGAGTGTGAATCAAGATCATCGAATATGGTAAAAGATTTCACATGAGTCGCTGATGGAGTTAATGGACCAGAAAAGGTAAAATGAAAATGGGTCATGAGCTCAGGGTTATATGGAGAAAAGGTACGAGCGCCTTCTGGAGTAGTATTTGGTCACCACCATTTTGTGAAGTCATGGTTTGAGCATTCAGTAGCATAAGAAAAGGTGAGCGCCTTGGGGTAGGTTTTATAAATTTGCGCCATTGTTGAAATTGTGATTGGTGCTAGCACTCTGATCGCCATATTGTGACAGGAAGCAAGCGACAAGATCGAATAATTCGATCCACAAATGTGGTTGACGATGATAAGTTAAGCTTTGGTCTAGATAATGAAGATTGAGAGATATAAGGGGAGATGATTTTAGAATCATTGAATTGGAACATGTTCCACTATAGTTGGATGCCAAGGAACAAATCGTGGTCACAATCAAGGTCACATGGAAAGGAGATAAGCACCAACATCAAATTTTGTTCAAGTGTTTTGGTCATAAGCCTTAGTTCTGAACCCTTAGTTACATGGACGACAAGACTAAAGTAAGGATCGCATATGAGTGAGGACAGAGTACTAAATTAAAACCCTTTCACTGGTTATTAAGGACAAAAAACGAGCTTTGTATCCCTAAATTTGATTGAGACTGGTTGTTGGAGCATAATTGGTCCATTCAAGACCAATATAATTTAAATTGAACATGTAGTGATATTATACATCTGGAATCACTCGATTTGGTTCATCAAGGCTATCATAGTCATGCATAATCGATCCAGAGAAGGATTTGATAGAGATGTGACAGAGAGGTAGAATCTGATCAATCCTGATCATAAATGCATTTAGACTAGTGATGTGTTTACAAGTGAGACAAATGATCAAAGAACCTTAGCTATAGGAAGGGGGTTTGAAAGTAGTATTAAACTCACTTATGAAATGAATACCTTGGTTTTTTAGCAGGGATAACTAGTAGGGATCCTTGGCACCTCATTGGAGGTTATAGGGAAACCTGATGAAGATATAATTGCCCATATTTTTGGTTAGAGATGGAGACAGGTTATCATTTTGATATCACAATGGGAGTTAGAATTTATTGTGCTTTATTGCATATGGTTGCAGAGAATTGGAATGCAATTAAAAAGGAGTTTAGAGCAAGTGTGATTTTGAATGTAATTGAGCAGAGACATTGTACAAAAAAGTTCAAATTTAGTGAAATCTGACAAAACAGAAAAGTTGAGATTGATTCAAAGGAATTGAATTGATACAAAGGAATTATACAGAGGAGTTGAATTGATTCAGAGAATGGATCAAAAAGAGAACTGTTAGAAGTCAATATCGGGAAGAGATCTTAAAGGTATTGGTTTGATGTTTTTATGCTAACTCTGGTTATAATATATTGTGTTTGTAGGTTGAAGCATACAAGGATTGGATAGATATATGACAACTAGAAGAGTTGTAACAGAGAATAGTTGGTGTTCCTAAATGAATGAAGAAAGAGCATGTGTGATCTCTTGGAGGATAATTGTGGAAAGAACCTTAATAGTTCCAGTTGAGGTTGGATGAGGAGGACAAGTTGAATGTTCTCAGAGTAAGGAAGTGAAGATGTGTAGAAGCCAAGAAGAGCAAGGGGTGCTCAAGGAGGTTTTGAGAGAACCAAAAGAATACCAAAACACCAGGTTATGGAGAAGGCTTGGTGAGGTATCAAGCAACAGGTAAATGGAGAGAGCTTGTTACATAGGTAACTACAAATCACAGTGGACAAGGAGAAGTTCACAAGAAATGGTGAAGGTGACTACTGACAATCATGTCATTGGTTCAGAGAGAAGCCACATCAAAGGAAAAGAAGATGCCAAAGCTATTGGCATAATAAGGATGATTCAAGAGGAAATTGACAGAGAGTTGGTGGAGCTAAGAGTAAAACTCAGTCACATAAGACAACTGTTGCAGAGGAAAATTAAGGAGAACCAGAGACAAAGATGGAATATGAGAAAGAAATTCAAGTGACTTGTGATGAAATTGTTTGAGAAGAAGTTGAGGAAAATATTATAGAGATTGAGGAGGAGGTTGAAAACATAGATGAGAAAGAAGGAACTTAGATGATTTGAGTTTAGACAAAGATCACTGAAAAAGAAAGAAGTTCACTACTATGAACCAGAACAAGGAGATATCCTTGGAGAAAAGGATGAAGAATGTGAGAGACTTACTGCAAGTCTGATGAACTACTTGAAGAGTTCATATCAACATGAGGATGTGCTGATAGAGGCATCAGATGAAGCTATAAAACCCTGTGTTTTGAAAACTAACAATTTGTGTGTGGTTGCAGATTTTGCAGGTGATGGACAATCATTTAAATCTGTCATGAAGATGAAGGAAGATGAAAGAATTTCTTCTCAAGACATTAGGGAAGGACAAAATCGGAATTTAATTCTAATGAAGGATGATACAACAATGTCTCATAAAGACAGTCAAAGAAATTTCCATACACAATTAGCCAAAGAGATTTTTGAAGCATAGTTACAAGAACTTGTTTGATCCGGATTATTTTTGGCACGAAATGAGAGTGGAGATATAATAAAGAAATGTACAGAGATATCTCGGATATCCAATAATATAATAGAAATGTATTAGAGATGCAACCATAAACACAGAGATACAATAATACACAATTTTCTATTAATGAGCGAAAATGTAGAAAGACTGTAAAAATAAAGAGTGAAAGACATGCTAGAATGGTGGCAGCTTATCTCTGAGAAGAGATGTCTCCGCTACTCGCATTCGCAAAAAGATAATTTTACAATGAGGCTCAAAAGGCCTTTTTATCATAAAGAAAATCGAGAACCCTAACCCCAGAAGATGAAAAACCAACAGTTTTGTAGACCCCGTTTTGGATAGTTTGGTGTATCAACTTCCCAGGGGTGTAACTTTGGCATACGATCTCCATTTGGGGTGCACGATATCTCGTTGGAAAGGTATAATTGAGGAGATTCATTTAGGGGGATCAATCAGATCATTTGGCTATCATTGATAATCTCTATTCCAAAAAACCTTCATTTAGGTCCTCAAAATGGCCCTGGAAGTTAAAAACTGTTAAAAATAGTAAATGACCAAAATTGCCAAAAAACTATTTTGAACCAGTTGGAAAAGGTGGGTGGACACCGATATCCACCTAAATCAATCCTTCCTCCTTATGAAGAAATGGTATCCATTGCGTTGAGTGCCCGGGTGAGAGAGAAAAACGTGTATTGAATCTGCATCTTGATGAGCTACTTGCCTTGTTGGAGAAGTTGTGTTGCTTAGCTTGTTGAAGGTTGTCATGAACCTGTGTATGGAAGGGTTGGACCTTTTTAACCAGTTTGGCTACATGATATACCTATGTGCAGAAGGAATCTTTACACTTTGTTACAATCTTGTCGACCTGCTTTTGTTGGATAGAAGGTGCTTGGGTCGAGGCTGTAGTGGTTGCAGTATCCTTTTGTTCACCTTTTGAACATATTGTGAAGAATCTGGATTTTGTAGTATGGGATACTACCTTGTGACATTGTTTAGGTGGAACAGTAGTTAGAACTACCTATGGTATTTTGTAGAAATGACCCCCCAGAGAAACAATNGCATATATGGTTGGCCCAAGAGAACATCACAGACATTCATTGGGGAAAAATCACATAGTACCTCATCCTTGAAGGGATGGATGTCATATGACCTTGTTCAATGTAGACTTGAAGAAGAAGTCTACATTGAACAACCGGAAGGATTTCAGTTGTCAGAGAATACAGATTATGTGTGTAAATTGAAGAAGGTATTGTATGGTATAAAACAAGCTCCTAGAGCATGGTACTCTAGACTGGATAAATATCTACAACATGCAAGGTTCAGAAAAGGAAGTGCAGACAACAACCTCTACATCAAGGTAACTCAATATAGTATTTTATTAAGTGAAGTTTATGTTGATGATATTATTTTTGGAAGTACTGATGGAAGGTTAAGCCAGGAATTTGCAAAGGATATGCAGAATGAATTTGAAATGTCATTCCTCAGAGAACTATCCTTCTTTCCAGGTCTTCAGATACATCAAAACAACCAAGGAATTTTTATTTCTCAAACTAAGTATATTAGAGAAATGCTAAAGAGGTTCGGAATGGAAGATTGCAAACCAGTTACCACTCCTATGCAAACCAGTTGCAAGTTGAGCAAAGATGATGATTCAAAGTATACATACCAGAGGCAATGCAGGTCAATGATTGGTAGCTTACTATATGTGACAACATCCATACTAAATGTAATGCAGGCAGTTGGACAGGTGGCACGATTTCAAGCAGCACCAAGGGAATCACATGTCTTACCAGTGAAAAGGATTTTCAAATATCTCAAAGGAACATAATAGTTTGGATTATGATATCCAAAAGGAAATGATCTATCACTTATTGCGTACACAGATGCAGATTGGGCAGGTTGCATTGATGACCGACGAAGCACCAATGGAGCAACATTCTACTTGGGTGAGTTTTTAGTATCTTGGTTAAGCTAGAAACAATCATCAATATACTTATCTACAACCGACGCAGAGTATATTACAACAACATGATGTTGTACATAGGTTCTATGGATGAAACAAACTCTGATAGATATACATGTTGAGTATGATGATCCCATTCCAATCTATTGTGATAATACAAGCACCATCAATATCTCAAATAACTCGGTGATGCACTCCAAGACGAAGAACATTCCAATCAAGTATCACTTTCTACGAGAACAGGTTGCAGAAAAGAAAATCAGAGTTGAATATGTGGGCACAAAAGAACAAGTGGCAGACATATTTAGAAAACTGCTTCCACGAGAAGCCTTTTAGTATCTTCGCCAGAGGCTCAGAGTAATTTCTACTCCAAAATGAATGCTTTTGAATGCTTACCTTATATGTCTTATATTTACACAAGGAAGCACCACAAAGAGGGCAGTTTAGGTTGGGAGATCAGTTTCAGGAAGAGTTCAGTCAGGGGAGCAACCTCAGATAGAAATATACCTTTGCCATTGATGACAAAGGGGGAGAAATTTATTAGATGCAAAGGTAACTACTTGGAGAAAGAGCATAGAGGCATGGTTCCAAGGGGGAGCATGAGTGATATGACTTCAGTATTGCATCAGAGTGTTTCCATCAATGCCAAAGGGGGAGATAATGGTATGAGTTTTAACATATTTGAAGGTAAGATTGTTCTAGATGGATAGTACATGTCATGCCATTTTCGGTGGTATGTGTAACATCACATAACTCCTCGCGGATAGAGAGTTATGGCCATGTGAAGTTGGAGAACCCTCATGAGTCATCTAAAAGCCCCAAAAGGTCAAAGTAGTCAAAGTGGTTGCAAAGAAGAAATTATTTAAATAATAAAGTGAAG
>SNQJ01S0091903.1:0-32617 GCA_010110895.2 Picea sitchensis | reverse complement strand
GTGATGAGGGGAGAAAATAATTATAATAGAAAGGGGGTAAGAGGAAATCCATTGTATTTTTTGGACATGTCAAACTTGCATACTTTTAAGGGCATGGTTTAAGATTGAATTTCACTCCCTTTTGTAGCTCCACCCTCTTGGACGATACCTTACAATGGGATACATGGATTGTTAGGGATAACTACAAATTTCTATGGAACACAGTTTCATTGTCTGCAATTGTTTTTTTTTTTGTGGAAACATCAATGTAAGGTTACTTTCAATGGGATTCCTCCCCTCTGTACTTTAGGGAAATTGAGGATATTTAAGAAATAGTTGGCCTTTCTCCTATGGGTTAACCTTGATTCATTTTTCCATGATGTTGAGTCACTCCCTATGGGGGCCTCAAGTCATTTTCTAACCATTTTAGCCTATGTAGACCAATATTTTCCTAGTACTCTTGTTTGTGTGGTGTAATTTGTAATCGCTTTGAATCTCGAACTACTTATTTTTTCTCTGAAGTAATATATGAAACATTTTCAAATATTAAAAACTAAATGTAGGAAACTATAAATAATGCACATAAAGTTGGACCTGGCTAAATCTTACAACAAAGTACAATGGGAATTTCAAAGGGAGGAGATCTTGTTGAAATTTGGATTCAACCATGAATGGGTGAGTTGGGTTAGTGAGTGCTTCCTAAAATGCATGTTTTTTGGTCCTCATCAATGGGTGTCCTCATGAATTTAACTCCTCTAGAGGACTCAAAGAGGGTTTCCCTCTGCCCCCTTTTTATCATTATGGTTGAGGCTCTAGGGAAATCCATAAAGAAATAAAATGCAATGGTAACATTAAATATATCCAAATGTCTTCCAATGGTACCTCTATCTCACATTGTTCATTTTGTAAGATACTCTTTTTGGAGGGAAAGCCAACATTAGAGAAGCTAGGAATATTTTGATCATCCTTAGGATATTAGTAGGGAGAAGTCCAAAGTTTATTTTATCAGAATGAACCCAAGGATTTAGAGAAAGAATTCTACAAATTTTGAGATTGCAAATGGAAAAATTCAACTCCCAATATTTGGGAGGAATCTCGCAATATCCAAACATATGTTACTAAAATTGGTCCCAATTACAAACAATTTTATAGGTAAGCTTAACCCTTGGAATAATAAATTTCTCTCATTAGAAAAAAGGATAGCTTTAATTTAGTTAATCATGTCTCCCATCCCCTTAAATTCAAGTTCCATCATCATAAATCCTAAATCTATTGTGCAAAAGAATGAGAATATTTTAAGGAATTTTCTATGGAGATGGTACTAAAATGAGAAGAAATTGAACTTTTTGACTTGGAACAAAAATGACTCTTCTCAAATACGTAGGAGATATTGGGATTAGAAAATTGGAACTTGTGAACAAATCTTTAGTAGCCAAATTCCACTGGATAGTTCAGTACAGTGACACTAAGAAACTATGGTGCAAGATCTTAAGATCCAAAGTATAGTGGTGTTGGCGTAAAAGTGATTAGACCAGGGTCCTTCTCATGTTACCAAGAAAATGTACCAAAGTAGTCTAGAGCACTAGCATTTTCATATTCCTGGGAGGGAAGAAGTCTCACCCGAAGAGAAACCGAAACAAGAAAGAGAGGGAAGGGTAAGAATAATACTTAGATAGACCTCTATGTTATCAAGATTCATATTAGTCTTGCGCAAGATAGATGATATGGATTATTTTCAGCACGAAATGAGAGCGGAGATATAATAAAGAAATGCACAGAGATATTGCAAATATTCGATAATATAACAGAAATGTATCAGAGATGCAACCATAAACACAGATATACAATAATACACGATTTCTATTAATAAAAGAAATGTACATAGACTATAAAAATACAGAGTGAAAGACTTGCTAGAATGGTGGCGGCTTATCTCTAAGAAGAGATGTGACAGCTACTCGCATTTGCAAGAAGATGATTACAATGAGGCTCTAAAGAAATTTTTACAATAAACAAGAATGCCAAAATTCCTAGACATCCAAAAACCTGACCCTAGGAGATGAAGCGTCAAAAGTCATGTGGGCCCCGTTTGGGTAAGTTAGTGCATCAACTTCCCGAGGTCGTAACTTTTGCATACGATCTCCGTTTTAGGCGCATGATAGCCCATTGGAAAGGTATCGTCAAGGAGATTAATTTTAGGGCCTTAATTATGCCTTTGGTTGTCATTGAGTTGGGTCGATTCCAAAAAACCTTCATTTAGGCCCTCAAAATGGCCCTAGAAGTTAAAACTTGCTAAAAATAGTAAATTGCCAAAATTGCCAGAAAACTATTTTGAGCTAGTTGGAAAAGGTGGGTGGCCACCGATATCCATCTGGATCAATCCTCCCTCCTTAGGAAGAAATGGTTTCCATTGTGTTGAGTTCTTGGGGGAGAGGGAAAAGCGTTTGCTGAATCTACATCTTGGTGAGTTGATTGCCTTGCTGGAGACGTCACGCTGCTCAGTTTGTGGAAGTCTGTCACGAACCTGTTGAGGTTGAGGTTGTTCAACAAGTCACAATACATGAGAGGAAAGTGTGCAGAAGGAATCTTTACATTTTGATGTAGCCTTATCGACCTACTTTTGTGGGATAGAAGGTGCTTGGGGCAAGGTTGTAGTGGTTGCAGTGTCCTTTTGTTCTCCTTTTGAACAGATTGTGAAGAAGCTAAATTTTGCAGTATGAGATACTACTTTGTGGCACTTTTTAGGTGGAATAGTAGTGGGACCTACCTCTAGTATTCTGTAGAGATGACCCCCGAAAGTGACAATGACACTACGAGGTCGAGACTCATAAATAGCATGGCGCTTCCACATATATGGTTGGCCCAAGAGAACATCACGAATATCCAGTGGGGAAACATCACACAATACCTCATCCTTGAAGGGTTGGATGACGTATGACAATCGACACTGTTGGCTGACACGAAGATATTGTCCTTGGCGAAGCCACCCAATTTTTTATGGCTGCGAGTGTGGTGTTGTCGACAATCCCAACTGTTTGACAACCTCTGCTGAGATGATGTTCTTCTAGCTTTCGCTATCAACAATAAAATGCAGTGGGGTCCCCTTCACCCACATCTGTGAATGAAACCAGTGCTCCCCCTCTTCAGGATCTGTTGGTTCTTCTGGTTGAATTGTTGCGGTCGCAACAATAGTAGTGGGGTCTACGTCGATGATCTATCATTTACCAACATTTTCAAAATCATATTCTGAATCAGGGTTCGGCTCCTTGTCTTTGATCTCGGCCACCAATGACTGTTTTGAGTGACATTCATCGGTGTTGTGCCAGGGGATTTTGTGGAAATCACACCATTTTCCAGTGTCCTTCTTTGTCTTCCCATGACCCTTCTTTTCCTGTGTATTGGACTAGTTTTTGGGAGACTGTTTGTTAGGGTTGTCTTTGTCATACTTTGGTTGTTGCGGATTTGTAGACCTGAACTCCCATTTGTTCTGGTGCTTAAATTTCTGCTCGATTTTAACAACATATTGATAGGCAACACCAAGTGATGAGATGTCCAGAAAATCTATTTCAGTTTGGATGTATCTATGTAGAGCCCCACGGTATTTCAGAACCAAATGTCCTTCAGAGTCTTTGATACCCAACTTGGTGTGAAAGGTATGGAAGGTATTGGTGAACTCCATAACTACTTGTCCCCTCTCTTGTCATAGTGTGGTCCATCTCATGTACTGGTCCTCGTAGTTGCCAACAGGGTAATATTGTTCCTTTATCGCATCCACAAAAAAATCCCAAGTGGGATCGACCCCATATATTTCAGACTCCTCTGTGGAACTCTACTCCCAACAAGTTTCCCACCAATGTTTGACATGGGGGAGAGCTTTAAGGAGTGCGAAGGTGATCTTTTCTTTGTCGAAAAAATTATGAACAGAGAAATAACCTTCTAGCAGATTTAACCATTTTTCTAGGGCTTCTACATCTATATGTCCTTCAAATACAGGAATATCAAAATTAACTTGTACCTTGAAAGGCGAGGTGCCTCCAAATTGGCCGCTTGATGAAGATGTTCTTGTTTCTATCGGCAGGCGTTGAAGGATGTGAGAGAAATTCTCCATCATTTCATCCCTCTGTCGCGTGAGAGCTTGCTCAAGCAATAGACTGATAGGATCGTATGCTCCATCCTTTTTATTTTCTTCCACCATTGAAGGTTTCTTGGGTGTGAAAGAGAGATTGTCTTCAAGAGAGACAAGCTCGAGACCCAACTTGCTATACTCGGACCTCATCGGGGACATGCACTAAAAAACGATAAAGAGTAGCCTACTCTGATACCACTGATCTGGATTATTTTCGACACGAAATGAGAGCGAGAATATAATAAATAAATTCACAGAGATATTGCAGATATTTGATAATATAACATAAATGTATCAGAGATGCAACCATAAACACAGATATATAGTAATACACGATTTCTATTAATAAAAGAAATATACAGAGACTGTAAAAATACAGAGTGAAAGACTCGCTAGAATGGTGGCAGTTGATCTTTGAGAAGAGATGTGACGACTACTCACATTCACAAGAAGATGATTACAATGAGGCTCTAAAGGCCTTTTTACAATAAACAGGAATTCCAAAAGTCCTAGACATCCAAAAACCTAACCCTAGGAGATGAAGCGTCAAAAGTCATGTGGGCCTCGTTTGGGTAAGTTAGTGCATCAACTTCTTGGGGTCGTAACTTTTGCATACGATCTCCATTTTAGGCACATGATATCCCGTTGGAAAGGTATCATCAAGGAGATTCATTTTGGGGCCTCAATTATGTCTTCAACTATCATTGAGTTGATTCGATCCTGAAAAACCTTCATTTAGGCCCTCAAAATGGCCTCGGAAGTTAAAACCTGCTAAAAATAGTAAATTGCCAGAAAATTGTTTTGAGCCAGTTGGAAAAGGTGGGTGGCCACTGATATCCATCTGGATCAATATATTAAACATGTAATAGTTCTGAACATATCCTAACTAAGAATAAAGAGAACAGGGTTGCATCGCCATTCATAATGAAACAATTGAAGTATATCAGACATAAAGATAATACAAAGCAACATTCAATACATCCAGAAGAATAAATATTTAATATACAAGATATATATTCAAAATTTGGGCCTCCACTTATATTAACATATCATATTCTTTTCACAGCTCGATTCTTATACACAAGTAATCAGAGGATTCTCCTCATCGAATATGAGACAATGTTGCAGTCTCTTGCTCTTTTACATCTAGATTGATATAAACTATGATACATAGATAGTATGGTTCTTACCCAGATCTCCAAACTTAGCTATGCTAACAGTATGGATCATCACAACAGTGACTCTCGTCACAACATCAATACTAACAACAACAATCACACTACCAATCCTAGACCAACAACTCTAGAAACAATAACAACACTCCAACCCAACAACCCTTTTACAATCATATCAGTCTCATATATATAATCTGATCTTTAGGTTTGTTGGTTGAGAACCCGAGAATTATCTCTTCTTCTTGATATTGTTGCAAATTCTTTCCTCAAAATTGATGTTGCGATGTCCTTCCAACCACTTTATATTTCTTTCCTTAGTTTGTTGTCCAACTCCTCAACAACTTGTGCAACTTCTGTTCTCCAAAATGAAGCTACAATATGTCGTAGACAACTTCTATTCATCAAAACGAAGGGCCCAACAGGCTCCAACCACAATCCTTGACTCCTCCTGGGTTAAGTTTTCGGCTCTTCCATGGTCTCTGGGTTGGATTGTTGTTCTTTCTTGCCTTCTAGTTTTTAATTGCTTCCATTTCCAGCTTGGACTATTTATGTTTTATCTTGTTCAAATGAAGGGCCCAACTCATGTACAAGTTCGAGGGCTCTCTTCCTGACATCTTGGAATTTGTCCACTTTGTCCTACCACTTCCTCGCAAGTAGTGAAGCTTCATAAACAAATTGTTGGGTGGTGTCTTTGATGCACTCTTTTGGCTTGGATGCAACTAAAAAGTTCCATTCTGAATCATCTATGTCGTCCACTTGATGCATCTATAGGTAAGTTGTCTAAAATACAGGTTGAAACTCTCGTAGTTCTTTCTTAGCCATAGTTTGAGCTTCATATGGGGAATTGAGATCATTGTCCGCCTGCTGGATCTTGTCAAATTTCTCTTATTGCTCCAGTGGATCCAGGGTGTTAGTTGCTTCTTTTTTGAGTGATTGGATCTTCACACACAAGTCTTCCAATGTTTGGTTGCACCTTGAAATGATTCCCATCCAATCACTAACCTGTCTGAATATTTTTGTGCATTCTGCAATCCTTTTATATGAGGTTTCTCTTGTGTTGTTTCCTTCCAAAATGATTTTCTCCATTTGCTTGTGTAGCTTTTGGGGTTGCAGTTCAGCTTCTCGTTTAGTGTCCCACAACTGTGCTTCGATATTCTCTTCTCTTTCTACCAGCTTCGACTAGGATACCTGAAGTAATTTGATATTCTCTGCAGGCTCACTTGTTGTGTTGGATTCTGGCAGCTGCGGCGCTATCTTTCCAACCATTGTCTAGGTCTCTGTGAGTTTTTCCTTTACCTTTTCTACCTTATGTTTTGCCTGACGTTTTGAATATTCCTCCTATGTTCATTTTTCTTGCACAAGGAGTCCTTCTTGTTTCCAGAACTTGGCTTCTTGTTCGACTTGGTGGATCCTCTACTTCAATTGTTCAGTCGAGATTCTGATTATTCCCACCAGCTACGTTGTCGGTAACTGAGTGAGATCACTCAATGAAGGAGCGAAATCTAGGGGTAATCAGACTTGTAGTGGGATTCCATGAGCCATCGAATATTTGAATGGTGTCTCGACCTCTTCTTCCCCTGAGGATGGACCTTGCAGTTGACATGCAAGTCTAGCCTTCAGAGCCATTGGAAGTAGAGGGAAAACTTATGTCTTGGCCAGGCAAAGTTGCAGTAATTTTGCACATTGTTGTGGATACTGGAGTATTGGCTCCAGTTATTCTTTCAAGGATGTTGCGCTCTACCCTGATGTGGTTTGAGGTTCTTTCTGAACTGGTTGTGCTCCTACCCCTATTTGTAACGAAGCTTCTATAGTTTCTCTTTTGTTGATGGGAATCTCAACATTGACTGTTGAGAAAGGACTCTGGGTGCCTGGGACTTGCAGTATTGGAGAAAGTGGTGGAATTTCTTGTTTATGACTCTCCACCGATGACAAAGTGCCCGAAATGGTTCCCGACGGAGCGGTTTTTTGGCTCGAGGCTTCAGTGGTCATGGTAGTATGTTTTGGTACATTCTCAGGTGGGTCTGGGAGATCTAGCTGCATGGGCTCAAGAGAAGTGGGTTGGGATGGAATGGTGGTGTCTTGCGGTGGCGATGGGGCTTGTGGTGGTGATGGAGCTTTCTCAGTAATGATGGTTGTGTAGGCAGTGTTGTCTGGATCAGGATCATCTGTGATATTAATCACAGTTTGGGTAGCTCGAGCAACTTCTCTAGTACGAGGCACAGTTGAGGATATTGTTTGTGGATTCAAGATATTCATAGGAGAAATACTTGTTTGGGGTTTCTTTATTAAGGGATCCTCTATGAAGGTAGTGGCTAGGATGTCATTGTTATCTTTCCCTAATAGAACGACATGTTCTGGGAGCTTCGGAAACATAGGCAATGTCTTCTTCTTCTTCTCCAGAGGTTCCTCATCCTCTTCCTCCTCTGAGTCCATCGACATTTTCACCTTTGGATTCTTCGTTGTTGGGGAAGAGCTTGGCCCTACCCCTTCTTCTTGCCCCTTTTTCTTGAGGAGCTCTGGTGGCAAGAGATAATGCATACCAGACTTGTGTGGATTGCACTTAACACCTGGCCATGACATGACTTCCTTGTCGAAGGCTTCTTCATCCAGGTAGAAGGGTAATGACCTCGTATGGAAGTCCTCAGACTTCGCATGCCTCGGTCAAACAAATGTGTAGTGTTTATTTATCCCGAATGTAATATTTTGGGTATTGAGGTTCAATAGTTCTTGTGACATATGCACAAACGATGAGTTATGTCTATAAGTTGGTTGTACCATTTTAGGAATGTTGCATTATTGAACTCGATATTCTCAGAGTCCAACCTTGTGTGCCAGGGATCAAACATCTTGGCTAGGAAACCCTTACCTGCTCCTCCTTTCCCTTGACATCGTCCATGATCTCGGCCCGGGGATCACACAACTCGTCTGGAATTTCTTCCTTTGGAGCTGAGGTCCGACCTCCTGTTTCTCTTGGCATGTTGGCTCTGGATTGCTTAAAAAATTATACGGACTCAGTAGGGGCTCGGGATCGCTACTGGGGAGCAGGAGATCTCACAATCTAGACGAGTGCAGATAGCACAAGACAAAATATAACAATGGAAACAATGAGCCTCACTCATGAGCTCGAAAAATATTATACGCGGGATAACTGAAGAGTTTTGTAATTACTCTTAAGGGCAGTCATTATGAAACCATAAACACAATCTCAGACTGAGGTGTCTGATAGGACTGATAACGGGGTAATATCTATAGGGTGATCCTGGTCTTTAATGAATGAGCTGACAAAGCTGTGGTCAACCCGAAGAATTGCCATTTTAATGGTTGAGGATATCAGTGGGGATACCGATGGAATCTACGTGGATCGTGCCTTTATGGCTTAACGAAAAGGTCTAATGGGTTACTATAGCTACCATAAAACGTATGACTAGAGAAGATGCATGTGGCACATGGGTTGTGATCTAGTTCAGATTCTCCCCCCCTCCGACCAAAATGGGGTCTCTGTCATGTTTAATTACTTAATTTAATGTAATGGTAGCTCTTCAGATCCTATGCGGCTAAGTAAGCAGTTCTACATGAAATCAACGCACAGACTGAAAGAAGTATATGTCGTGGTGCAATAATGCACACTCTGATGTTATTAAATGAATTAAATCAATTACAGGAAATCAAAATATAACTACTGTACATTATCCTTTGGACTGGAGAAACAACCATTTAGCTCAATCATGAGAAATATAGGGTTTCAGGTGGGAGCCATTCACCCATCTTGGTCAAAGGATACCATACAGTTGCACTAGCTTAACTACACTAGAGTATCAGATTTTCGCAACTATGAATGGACCCAACCAATGCATGTGCAACTTGCCTGAATGTTTCTGATATCGATTGTCATAGAGTAGTACCTTATCCCCTTGCGTGAATATTTTGGACTGAATGTGCCTGTCATGCCAAGATTTTTTCCTAGCTTTCTCAACTGTATGATGAAAATCTGCTAGAAATCTTGCTTCCTCAAGTTCTTGCAAGTCTCCAATCCTCTGCGCAACTGATTCATCATCTCTCATGTGTGTAGCCCATGATATATAGAAACTAGGGGTAATAAATTATGTAGGTACAACAATTTCTTTCCCATAAACCAATTGAAATGGAGTATACATGTGTAGCTTCTTCGTGGTAGTCTTGTAAGCCCACAAGATTGATGGATTTCTATCATTCCAGTCCTCCCTGTTTGCACAACATACCTTTGTCAGTCCTCTTTCCATAATTTTATTGAATGCCTCCACTGTACCATTAGCTTGTGGATGGTAGGGACTGCTCTTATGATGTTGTATAAGAAATTTTGTTGTCAACGTTGCGATTGTGTTGTTGATAAGTGACTACTTTGATCATTGGTCAAACTTCTAGGACATCCATACTAAGTGATAATGTTCTCGAAGATAAATCTAGCAGTTGTATACGTCGAACTATCTTGAACTTCCTCTTCTTCAACCTATCTTATGAGGTAATTTGTTGTGTTAATGATGTACCTGTCCTTTGAGTGCTTAGTCGGGGGGTTGATCGGTCCAATAAAATCAACAAACCACTTATCAAATGCCTGAAGTGATATGACTGGCTAAAGGGGTAATTCATATCGACGTGGCAACTTTCCTACTCTTTGGCAGATGTCACGAGATCTAGCATACTCCTTAGCATCTTTAAATAATGTAGCCCACCATAATCCAGCTTGAAGTACCTTATGTACAATAGATTTACCTCCAACATGTCCTTCTGCAACTCCATTGTGTCATTCCCACAGGATGTCTTGCCTTTTGTGGTTCAAGACACATCTCCTAAGGATGTTGTCAAGTCCCAATTTGTAGAGTTGTCCCACAATCATTTGATAGTCTACTACGCGAACCACCATATGCCACTTTTGTGTTGCAGAGTAAGTTTCCAAGTAGGTCCCTATACTGAGGAAGACAACAATGTATTCAAGATACTTTGATATGGCCTCAATATGAAACAGGTCTGCATCTGGGGCTGAGCATCCACTGCTCCACCACTTTCCCCTGAATCCAATCTGGAAAGGTGATCTAGACCTACATTGCATCTTCTTGGTTTGACAATTACTTCAAATGAAAAGTCTTAAAAAAGCAACTAACAAATAGTGTCTAAACTTTTGTAATGCATAAATCATATATAGACCTTTTCTTTGGGTGGTTGTGTAGTTGCGCTTGTTGAGGAAAAGGTAAAAAGAACATTACTCAAGCATTTTCAGATCTTGTCTAGCTAAGACAAGATAGTTGGGAATGTCACCTGGGGTTTATAGCCTCACAAATATTCACTTAATCCACAAGTATCAATTAAAAAGGATCAAGGTTGATTTTAGGTTTATAACAATGTACAATAAAAATAAACAAATCTATGTGAGAGTATACATAATTTACAATAATGTAAGCATGGAGATCAAAGCAAAAGAAAGAACCATATATCATGAAGACACATATGTGAGAAAAAAACAATAATCTTATTTTATTTCATTCCGAGACACAAAATTGAGTTCTCTTTTACAAACCCCTGTGAAGGTAGTGACCAAAGTTAGATTTAGAAGCCTTCGATGGGCATCATACAAAAAGACTCTAAAAACACAACAAAACTGAAACTAAAGATATGGATCAACTTGCCACAACATGCTGCACTTGACTCTATAAGATATTCTTTATCAGTCATGAAATTTAATTCATAAACAAACAAGAATACACAGACTGCCAAAGATAAATCAAACACATTTAAAACACGTTTTGAAATATGTGATTCAGTTTTGAATCCTGCTTCCTTAAATATGACCATGTTGTCATCAAGATGATTAAGCTTTCTAGTAAACTCAAAATGAATGAAAACTGAAAATATCTCACTAATATAGAGCAAACCTTTTGGCTATAGTTATCCTTCTATTCCCCCCCTGTCTCTTCATCTCATCGAGTCTTTATTCTTTCTCAATAAGTTGAGGTAGTTCAACTACTTTCTTTAGTTAAGCCAAATTAGCTTAACTAATTAGTTTGAGAGAAATAGTTAATAATAACATATAAATAAGGGTCTAATTAATAATAACTAAATAGGTGGGACCCCTTGTGACTCCCATTACTTTCTTTGATAATCATCAAATACAAAGTATAAAATTAATCATTTTGAATAACATAGCACCCTTGTAACTCCAATGCTCATCGTTTGAATTGAATATTAAATATCAGCAAAAATTATGACCATATCCCAAAAATAAAATATCCAACTTATCCTCAAAAAATGCCTAAATAAAATCTTGTTGTCCAAAACTTGGTCAAAATAATGAAACATTGTCTTCAAAACAACATAACAATCATAAAAATCCATATTTGTTGTGTGAGGCAGTTTGCCTCTTCTCATTACCATCCTCCCTTGACTTTTTTGTAGCAGCCTTTGGTTGGTTATACCCTTGGGGTTGTATTGCGTTGATCACGTGAGATCAATCATCCTTTAGGTAGAGGTGTGAGGACACAGACTTAGAAGACTCTTTAGATGAACTAGAGGGGGAAGCAACTGCTTTTCCCTTGTCTTGCACAGGTTGTGGGATATCAGTTTTTAATTTTTTGTTGGCATGCGAGGACTGTACTGGAGAAACAACATGGGCAATTTGAGAATTGGGATTAACTAGTGGTGGTTATGGGAGACAGGTTGTTGTACAATTTCTCACCAACCATCATTTGCGGGGACTTTGGGTTGCATTGACACATGTGGAGGAACAGGAATGTTGGGAAAATTCTGAGGAGGTTGAAATGGGGGTCTCTCAGGACGGGGGTGCAATATACCATGGCCAACCAAATTGAAAAACCCAGCTTGAAACAATTGGTTTAACTCTTGTGGATCAGCATCGAAATGAATAGACAATCGATGTCTTCTATGGCCTCGTTGCCAGTTACCTCTACCCCTATTATTCTGGTCATTATTGCCCCTGCTAAAAAAACTCATCCTGTAGCAATATTTAATCAGTCGTGAAAAGTTCTTAATAACCCATACATGAAACCCCATTTAAATAAATCAAGAGTTGGCTCTATTATTTACCTCAAAACCCATTCAATTCATCCATCAAATTTTCATTAATTAATTTCCATATTAACAGGGGATCGATAGGGTCATTGGGAGTGTGGGGGGTTTGTATTGAGTGTAAAATGAAATCATGGAGGGGGAAATATTCATGAATAATTTTCAATAAAACAATCAAACTACGTATACAACCAGCTCCCAGAATACCAATCATCAATTAACTTCCACATCATTTCTTTTATTTCCATACAAACTTTTCCTTAAAAATGAGTAACGACATAACAGGGAGTGTAAAAGTGTATGTGGGATAATGAGGGGAGTGTAGCGTGCATAAATTGATATAATGGAAGGGACTCCAATGGATATTGTTCTATCATCATCCATACCAAACAATATCATCTTCAAAATCAATTAAATTTTCAAACCCTTTACTGTTTCAAAATTGAAATTCAACACTTTGTTTCCAAACTCCCAGAACCGGTGCTTCACTTCAAGGTTGTTCATTTTTTATTTAGAAATTGCATTGCATAGGAATCATTTCATGATTTTTTTCCCAAGAAACACTCAACGGTAATGACACAGCTCGCGCACAATAGGGTCAAGGAGATACAATATTCAAACCATTACAATAATCACCACCAACAGTCGAAGAAATGGACAGACTATGGTCCATGAAATTGACACCCGTATTAAAATCTCAACTGATACTTCAAATAACAATGCTTCTAAATTTCCTTTTCATTCTAGTTTGCAAGGCTCATTCAATGTGTATATAATTCATCCATAGAGGTACTCTTTTCATATGGAAACAACACAGAGCAAGTCGTTTCCTTCAAACAATGACTTTGCAACGCTGTCATCACCCACATATTTCCACAGGACAGACTGTATCTCCTTTTAACATTTAAAAAAAGTAAACTTGGCATTCTTTCTATCATTGCACAGTAAAAAAATGGACAAAACTCATGACTAAAAAGAGCACGAACATCGTCTCTATTAAATTTTGGGTTGGCGACCTCCACAATGTTTTTCAAATACAAGATTCGATATATATTCATCAACGGGGATGTGGTAAAAGAGGAAGAGATAACCAATGTTTCAAGGGTTTTCCCAAAGGGGTACCTTCAACAGTCTAACACCACCATTAAATGACAGGCAGAGTCTAAAATAATCCAAAATATGCGAACAATGGTACCATTTTTATCAGATAGAGAGGAACCACCAAATAAAACCAGAGGCAAGGCAAGCCCGAAAACTTTCCAACAATATCTTCTTTTTCATAGGCAAAGCAATGGATAAAATATTGTTTTATCAACAGTAGGGGACACCCACACCATTTTTTACTGTAAATAATTCACATACAAATGCCACAGATACCATCTTTTCAATCATCCATACACAGTCGAGCATCCATATATCGTAAACTTGGAAATGCACAGACAGTGAGAAAACTCAAGAGACAACTTTTTACTTAATTAAAGAGAAGAGTGAAAAATTCATGGATGGAGCAACAAGAAACCTCATACCTGTGTGTAAAATTTGCCAAGGAGAATCGACCAAGTCTGTATACCTCTTCCACAGCCGAACAAAGCGAAGTAATAGAAACCAACAAAATACCAAATGTGAAATGGCAAGGGTGGTGGCCTCGAGGTAGGTTAGAGTGACATGCAATTATTGCACGTCGTATCTACACTTACACCTTCAACCATAGCCATTACGAGCACACTAGCCATACAATGCATAACCCACTAACAATTAATTGCAAGCTTGATACACCACCATTTCCCTAAGACTCAAACTTAACAAATGCGTGAACCTTTGTTTAAAACTCCAATGTGACATATATCAAAGCTTGCTACGGATATCATGTCCCAACCTTTAAACTTCCAATTCTTAACAAATGTGTGCAACCCTTGTAACATGAAATCAAGGTAATCACCACACCATATATCGCATACAACTTGAAACAAGGATTTTAGATTTTTTATCAAACTAAATGCAACATAATAACACTTGTGAGGGTTATATAAAGAAAACATCGTTTCTACTTTAATCACATCGCCCATAACATCATTTGATCAATTATTTTGACAGTGACTTTAAGAGCAAATAAACTGTAGAGTTCATCTCTTAACCAAGTCATAAGCACATAAAACATATGTGTCGTATTTCTGTCATATTCACACAGGGGGTCCCACCTATTAGTATATTATTAAATATAAATAAATAATAAGGCGTTGCAACCATTTGCAAGCTGGTACCCTACATTGCGCTTTTGGGCATCAACAAACTGGAGACTCCACAGGGACATTTGTTTCCAACATATTAAGAACTCATAATGTCCGGTTTTGCAGACCAATGAAAATGTATCAAAGAATTATTGACAAGAATAGTTATGCAAAAGGGGGAAAGAAATGGTTTAAGTGAAATAATGAGACGGGACTTTGGGAATAACTTATGAAAAGTGGTATGCATGAGGGTGTTTGGTCCTGTATGCATAACATTCGATCAATACATAGCACGTAGTGTTTCTTCAGGTTTTAAGTAGAAATTTTTTGATATTCTCTTTTGTATCTCGGGATGAAGGGAAGAAATGGATATCATAGAATAGGGAAGAAGACCAAATCATCTATCTTATAACAGTACTGAAATCAAAAAGCAATTTCATCGATGTTTAAAAGGAGGAAATTGTGACGATTGTGTATACCTTATTTATTGATCAACAATACTTACAAAAATGATGTAATTATGGAAAAATTGATCCAGACCTTCATCTCGACAAAATATCATGCAATCTAAATAGAACAGAAAAAGCGAAAGACAAAACTAAACAAACTAAAAACCCAATTTATTATTTATCTACAAAAGAAGGGAAAAACATTCTTGGAGTCAGGTAGGATGACATTTTGCATAGAGAAATGCATCATCTATTTTGGATGGATGATTAATGAATTGAAAGACGATGCATAAAGAGTGTCGATCACCCTGCCAACCAACAAATGCATGTGGCAAGGGTAATGGGCCTATCAAAATCCAGAAAAATTGATTACCATATTGCAGTACCTGCCAACCAACAAGACGTGATTTTGGCTTGATAGTGGAAACATGAGCATGATCAATAACATTAGAATGATGGTTAGAATTTTTTATGTTGAGGGTGGAGTTAATGGGCTCTTTAAGCATTATAAGGTCATCATTTACGATCTCCTGATCAGGAAAAGAACTATCATGCACCGAGGGAGAAAATAAAGGATTCAAATGCATAGGAATCCCTTTCAATTTATCATCATCAAAATAAATCATGCATGCAAGGGAGATATGAATATCGTCATTGAATTCCTAGACCCCTTTGAATTGAAACAATGGGATTGTGAAGGAATTATGCAATGTAAAATTTTGATTATCCTTATGAGATTTTTCAGATGGAGAGTCAACATATGAATCTATATGGCCCCTTGAATCCCCTACTCTTTCATCATCTTCAGAATGGCCATGAGAAATATGAGGGATGGTGTTATTCAAATTAAGAGAATCCTCCCTGTCGGATTCATCCATGAAGAGTACTTAATTAGACATAAGTTGATCTTGAGTAGGATACATTTCAAAAAGTTCATCATTAAAGGGGAAGGCATCAAATAAAGTGTTGTCAGAAGTAGGATTAGTATGCCTATCAAGACAATAATCCTTGCAATCCTCTATGAATATAGCACTACGAGATGCATGATTGTCCTCTTGCAGACTTGTCATGAAGAGAGAGGGATTTGTGTGATATTCATTTTTTTTCCTTTAAGAACAATCCACAAGTTAACTGTTCATGAGGACCATAGAAAAATTTACATCGAGGAGGATCAAGGATGCTTTCAGGTAGAAATTCAAAGTGATGAAAAATAGGCGAAGGGGGAAAGTCGATAAGAAACTTTACAAAAATCAATTCTCCCGTGAAAATTTGACTAGATACTATACGGCCAAACCAGTCTCCTGCTTTACCACAGAGGGAAAGTGGAAAAATATATGTAGATGTATATCATAAACCCCAATAGATTGGCAAAAGCTAAGGAAATCATCAATATGGTGCGAATATTCCCATAAGTTACCCATGAAAAGAGGACAACTAACCATTGACAATGAGCTCAAATTATATTTATACATGATCATGCAAGTTAGGACTCGATAAATTCATGGAAAAAGAAAAAAAAAACATACAAACTGAAAGGCATATAAACAGTAAATACAAAAATACAAAGTATTAAAATACAAGAAACCAAGGAAATAAAGATAATGAGTTTTTTTTTTGTCCCCAGTATGGTCGCCAAGTAAATGTTGAGAAAAAGGTATAAAGAAACTTACTCAAGCATTTTCAGATCTTGTTTGGCTAAGAGAAGATAGTTGGGAATGTCACCTGGGGTTTATAGCCTCAAAAATATTCACTTAATCCACAAGTATCAATTACAAAGGAGCAAGGTTGATTTTAGGTTTATAGCAATGTATAATAAAATTAAGCAAAGTTATGTGAGAGTATACAGAATTTACAATAATGTAAACATGGAGATCAAAGCAAAAGAAAGAACCATATATCATGAAGACACATATGTGAGACAAAAACAATAATCTGATTTTATTTCATTCTGACACACAAAACTGAGTTCTCTTTTACAAACCCCTGCGAGGGTAGGGACCAAAGTCAGATTTAGAAGCATTCGATGGGCACCATACAAAAAGACTCTGACAACACAATAAAATTGAAACTAATGATCTGGATCAGCTTGCCACAACATGCTTCCACTTGACTCTAGAAGATATTATTTATCAGTCATGAAATTTAATTCGTAAATAAACAAGAATAGACAGTCTGCCAAAGATAAATCAAACACCTTTAAAACAAGCTGTTGAAATACATGATTTAGTTTTGAATCATGTTGCCTTCAATAAGACCCTGTTGTCATCAAGAGGATTAATCTTTCTAGTAAACTCAGAATGAGTGAAAATTGAAAATATCTCACCAATATAGAACAAACCTTTTGGTTGTAGTTATCCTTCTATTCTCCCCCTGTCTCTTCATCTCATTGAGCCTTTATTCTTTCTCAATAAGTTGAGGTAGTTCAACAACTTTATTTAGTTAAGCCAAATTAGCTTAACTAATTAGTTTGAGAGAAATAGTTAATAATAATATATAAATAAGGGTCTAATTAATAATAACTAAATAGATGGGACCCCTTGTGACTCCCATTACTTTCTTTGATCATCATCAAATATAAAGTATAAAATTAATCATTTGAATCACATAACACCGTTGTAACTCCCATGCTCATCATTTAAATCGAATATTAAATATCAACAAAAATTATGACCATATCCCAAAAATAATATATCCATCTTATCCTCAAAAAATGCCTAAATAAAAGCTTGTTGTCCAAAACTTGGTCAAAATAATGAAACATTGTCTTCAAAACAACATAAAAATCATCAAAATCCATATTTGTTGTGTGAAGCAATTTGCCTCCTCTCACTATTGTCCTCCCTTGACTTTTATGTAGCAGCCTTTGGTTGGTTAGACCCTTGGGGTTGTATTGCGTTGATCACGTGAGAGAAATCATCCTTTAGGTGGAGATGCGAGTACACAAACTTAGAAGACCCTTTAGATGAACTAGAGGGGGAAGCAACTTATTTTCCTTTGTCTTGCACAAGTTGTGGGATATCGGTTTTTAGTTTTTTGCTGGCATGCGACGATTGTACTGGAAAAACAACATGGGCAATTTGAGCATTAGGATTAACTGGCGGTGGTGATGGGAGACAGGTTGTTGTACAATTTCTTTCCAACCATCATTTGCGGGGACTTCAGGCTGCATTGACACATGTGGAGGAACAAGAATGCTTGGAAAATTCTGAGGAGGTTGAAATGGGGATCTCTTAGGATGGGGGTGCAATATACCATGGCCAACTAAATTGAAAAACCCTGCTTGAAACAATCGATTAACTCTTGTGGATCAATATCGAAGTGAATAAAAAACTGAGGCCTTTTATGGACTCATTGTCAGTTACCTCTGCCCCTATTAGTCCAGCCATTACTTCCCCTGATGAAAAAAGTCATCATGTAGCAATATTTAATCAGTCATGAAAAGTTCTTAATAAACCATACATGAAACCCCACTTAAATACATCAAGAGTTTGCTCTATTATTTACCACAAAACCCATGCAATTCATCCATAAAACTTTCATTAATTAATCTCCATATGAACAAGGGATTGATGGGGTCATTGGGAGTATGGGGGGTTTGTATTAAGTGTAAAATGATATCATGGAGGGGGGGATATTCATGAATATTTTTCAAGCAATCAATAAAACAATCAAACCATGTATACAACCAGCTCCCAGAATACCAATCATCAATTAACTTACACATCATTTATTTTATTTCCATACAAACTTTTCCTTAAAAATGAGTAACAACGGAACATGGAGTGTAAAAGTGTAAGTGAGATAATGAGGGGAGTGTAGCATGCGTAAAGTGATATAATGGAAGGGACTCCAATGGATATTGTTTTATCATCATCCATACCAAACAATATCCTCTTCAAAATCAATTAAATTTCCAAACCCTTTACAGTTTCAAAATTGAAATTCAACACTATGTTTCCAAACTCCCAGAACTGGTGTTTCACTTCAAGGTTGTTCATTTTGCATTTAGAAATTGCAATGCACGAGAATCATTTCATAATTTTTTGCCCAAGAAACACTCAACATTAATGACACATCTTGTGCATAATAGGGTCAAGGAGACACAACATTCAAACCATTACAATAATCACCACCAACAGTCGAAGAAATGGATATAATGTGGTCCATGAAATTGACACTGGTATTAAAATCTCAAATGATACTTCAAATAACAATGATTCTAAATTTCCTTTTCATTATGGTTTTCAAGGCTCATTCAATGTGTATATAATTCATCCATAGAGGTACTCTTTGCATATGGAAACAACACACAGCAAGTAGTATCCTTCAAACAATGACTTTGCAACATTTCCATCACCCAAATATTTCCATAGGATAGACCGTATCTCCTTTTAACATTTAAAAAAAATAAGCTTGGTATTATTTCTATCATTTCAGAGTAAACAAATGGACAAATCCCATGACTAAAAAGAGCATGAACATCGTCTCTATTAAATTATGGGTTGGCCACATCCACAATGCTTTTCAAATACAAGATTCGATATAGAATCATCAACAGGGATGCGGTATAAGAAAACGAGCTAACCAATGATTCAAGGGTTTGGCCAAAGGGGTACCTTCAATAGTCTAACACCACCATGAATATCCATAATCGCATTTACAGAGCTTATACAAGGGCGTGGACATGATATCCATGAAAGAAATACAATTAACTGACAGGCAGAGTCTAAAATAATCCAAAAGTTGGGAACATTGGTACCATTTTTATCAGACAAAATGGAACCACCAAAGAAAACCAGAGGCAAGGTAGACCCGAAAACTTCCCAACAATATCTTATTTTTCACAAGAAAAGCAATGGACAAAATATTGTTTTATCAACAGTAGGGGACACCCACACCATTTTCAACTATAAATAATTCACATACAAATGCCACAGAGACCATATTTTCAATCATCCATACACAGTAGAACATCCATATATCGTAAACTTAGAAATGCACAGACAATGAGAAAACTCAAGAGCCAACTTTTGACTTAATTAAAGAGCAGAGCGAAAAAATCATGGATGGAGAAACAAGAAACCTCATACTTGTGTGTAAAATTTTCCAAGGAGAATCGACCAAGTCTGTATACCTCTTCCATAGCCGAACAAAGAAGAGTAACAACAACCAACAAAAGACCAAATATGAAATGGCAAGGGTGGAGGCCTAGAGGTAGGTTAGAGCGACGTGCAATTACTGCACATCATATCTACACTTACACTTTCAACCATAGCCAATACGAGCAAGCTATCCATACAGTGCATAAACCACTAACAATTAATTGCAAGCTTGATACACCACCATTTCCCTAAGTCTCAAACTTAACAAATGCGCTAACTTTTGTTTAAAACTCCAATGTGACATATATCAAAGCTTTCTAGGGATATCATTTCCCAACCTTTAAACTTCCAATTCTTAACAAATGTGCGCAACCCTCGTAACATGAAATCAAGCTAATCACCACACCATATATCAGATACAACTTGAAACATTGAGATTAAATATTTTATAAACTAAATGCAGCATAATAACACTTGTGATGGTTATATAAAGACAACATCATTTCTCCTTTAATCACATCGCCCATAACATCATTTGATCAATTATTGCAATAGCGACTTTAAAAGAAAATAAACTATAGACCTCATCTCGCAACCAAGTCATAAGCACATAACACATGTGTGTCTTCTTTTCATCATATTCACACAGGGGGTCCCACCTATTAGTATATTATTAAATATAAATAAATAATAAAGTGTTGCAACCATTTGCAAGAAGGTACCCTATGTTGCGCTTTTGGGCGTCAACAACACTCAACTTGCGAAATTTTTTTGTTGGAAAAGTAGATAGGGTAGTCCATATTCCCTTCCCCTGGTTGTGCTAGAATGGCTCTTAGAGCGATGCCTGATGTATCCACATATACAAGGAATTCAATTTCCCAAATGGAAAATATCAAGATAGGTGTAGTACTTAGTTTTTCTTTGAAAATCCTGAATGCTTTGTCACACTATGGTGTCCATCGAAATAATTTGGACTTCTTCAACAATTTCTCAAGGGGTGCGGTGACAGTTGCATATCTTCTGATGAACCTGCGGTAATATCATGTATGTCGTAGTGTAGAGCGTAATAGCTTAGCACTTGTAGGTGGCGACATGTTCAGAGTGACTGAAAATTTAGCTGGGTCTACAAAGACTCCTTCTTTGCATACAATATGGCCTAACAAATTGCCATGAGGTACACAGAAAATACACTTCATTAGATTTGGAGATATCTGCTTTTCACAACATCTATCAAACATTAACCAAAGTATTCCGACATGATCTTTTAACAGGTTGTACACCGTCCAATCATCCATATAGACTTCTACAAACTTGTGGATGAACTCTCGACATACTGTTATCACAATCCGAGAAAAAATTGTGGGGGCATTCTTCAAACCAAATGGAATTATCTTATATGTGAATGATCCCCATTCAGTTATGAATGTAGTCTTCTTCTTGTCTTCCTCTATGATTCTGACTTGGTGATATCCTGACAATCTCTATGTAAACGAATAATATTATTTTCCCACAACTTGATATAACACTTCGTCATTGAAAGGTGATGGAAACGGAACATGCACACATGCAGAATTCAGACTTATGTAGTCCATGCAGACCCGAATGTCTAATGTACCTTTCTTACTATGGATAATTATGGGGCTAATCCAGTTTGCTTCTTCGATTGGGAAAATAAGTTATGTCGCAAGCATTTTGTCCACTTCTTTCTTGACCTTTTATTTTATTCTAGGATTAAGTCGATATGGTTTGTGTTTTATAGATCTTGAGCCAGGTTTCAACTCTATTTTCATTTCTCCCATGGATCCTTTTATACCTTTTAGTTTTGAGAATGTTTTCGAAAACAAATCCTCATATTCCCACAACAAATTGTGTACTTCATTCATAGTTTTCTCATCCCAATAGTCTCCTATAGAATCTATCTTAGGATTCTTTGCACTCCCTATATTAATTGTTCGCAACTTTAATGGATGATTATAGGAGCTACAGGTGTGACTATGTATAGTATCTTGAATCTCTCTATTGCCTTTCGTTTCTCTAATGTTTTAGTTTCTAAGTTCTTCTAAGTCATCAGGTCTTTCCAGGTCTTTCCCAACTTCACAGCAAGGTAAAACTATCTTATCAATTTCAAGGTCCAAACTATACTGAAGCAAATGAACATGGTCAACACATACTATTGGACTTGATCTCTTTTTGCAAATTTCCATAATTCTTTGAAGGACTGTGTTGAGCTCAAGGTACTTACTTGTAAAGGAGAAATCCTTGCAAAATTGGTTTTGTAAGGTCTGCCAACAAATTATTTGTCTTATGGTCTCCTCATGTATATACCAGGCCTTTGGAATTGGCCCCAACGAATAGAGAAATAATTGAATCCATAGTTGAGAGGGTACTTCGACAACTCTCCACTTCTCTAAAAAATGTTCAATATGCACTCTAGGGTCATATCATCCATTGAACAGTTGCGCATCTTGAAAATCTGTGTTCCTCTCTTCTTTCAGTTGATCCCTACTTTGGAATTGACATCGGATGGTTTGTTTTTCATCTTCCCACTCCTTAATCAAGGCTTTATGGGTGGCCCACCATCGAGCAAGGATATCTTGCAAGGCTACGTCAAGAACAAAGATCCTTTGATATGTCGTTATTTCCTCTTCTATGTTGGTAAGCAAATTGTGTACCTTTGAGGTACCGTTATATGTCGGGTGTTCTCTGACCTTAGTTCCAATACATCTCATTGCCCTGACAATTGTGCATCATCTTGAGAATCGTTCATATGAACCCTGCTGCCAACTCTCAAATGCTACTTCTGAATCCTCGTCATCATATTGTATGCTTCTCCAACTTACCAATCCATTTGCAGTGGGATTTATGTAATTTGGTCTCCTTCCTGGTGTTACGGTGTATAATTTGTCTAGAGCATCTAATTCCATATTGTGGTCCACTGGTTCAATATATCTAGGCCCTAAACATGGATCTAAGGGTTGAACTACTTTTATCCTGTTTGCTTCAAACATCATGGTGTCCCTCTTTAGATCAATTATAGCATAGTTATCGTATGCCCAATCAGTTCCAAGTAGCGCAAGGTAGGGATCCTTATCTCCCATGATTTCAATTACCTCAAAATCGATTGTGGTATTAACTCCCGCAACATCTATTTCCACATTTTCCAGCCTTCCTACTGGGAAAATGCAGTACTAGTTTTCCATTCTCAACTGGATAGGGGAATATACATGGGTATTTTTGGGTAGGATGTTGACATCTGATCCTAAATCTAGCATGACATATTTGATTTCAAAATCATCTAGTTGGGCTTAGAACCTAAATTATTTTCATGTTCGCACCTTTCTTCTTTTTATTATCTCGGTATTTTTCTTAGGGAGGTTAGTCCTTACTATGGCTTCTAGGGTTCCCTCATTTCCCAGTATTAGGTACAGGGTGTTGCGCAACTTCTCTGTAAGTTGGTCATCCCCTAGGATATCAAAGAACAATTGAAACTAGAGATTTATTACACTTTGAGATTACTCAGGGTGTCTCCTTGGGATTGTAGAATTTCTAGGTGTCAGTGGTGAGGTAGGGGCTTGCGCAAGGTTAGGTTGAGAGGTGACTTCAAGGGGATTCTCTATTATTTTTGGAGTGGGGATTCTCCATTATTTTTGGAGTGGGAATTCCCTTAAATATTTCTATTGAATTTTTGAAAAACAACTTTTGTTTCACAGGATCATACCTGTCATCTTTTGGAACAACTTTTTGAATCTTGCGCTAACTATCTGCATCTACCCCAGCTTTTTCTCCTCCATGAGTAACGATGTTAATATTAGGTAGCTGACCCTCAATTCCCATTTTTAATTCTGAGCTTATGAGATTATATCCTCATTAACGAAACCAATCTTCCCATTTTGCGATCAGTTCTGGACAGTCTTCAGTTGCGTGCCCATTATTCCTGCACTGAGAGAACCATGGTCGTCTTGGGTGAGGGAAGTCTCTGGCCAAATGACCCTATTCACTATAGTCGTAAAATCATCTCGTCCCTCTGACTTTGTTTCTCCCTCCTCTGAATCCACCTCCAGCCCCACCTCCATGGCCTCTTCCAGGTCCTTGGGGGGTTTCATTTATTATGAATGTTGTCCAGTCTAATATGTCATCAAGCGTGTCCAATGCTCTACATTGATTTGTAGCATGGATAGTAGATGCACATAAATCACAATGTATTTTATTGGTCACAGTCATGCACTTATACATAATAAGACACTGCCTCGGCACATGCCCATGTGTCAGAAAAATCTCACAATACTTAGTTGTTTGAGATGTTTGATTGGTTGGGAAGGTATTGTATAGACCTAGTGTATGGAATGGTGGAGTCACAAATACTTGCGCAATTCCTCTCGTTGGTCCTGAAGAAGGTCCCATCGGATTGTGAGGAGGTCCCATTCCCCTCATGTGCGAACATTAATTTTCCATATGCCCTTCTGTGTAGCATCTTGTGCACCAAACATGAGGTCGTTGTGGTCTTGGTGTGGTTAATTCTTGAATATTTTATGTTAGCGTCAATATTTCTCCCTAGAATTGCGAGAAATTTGCATCTATTGGAGGCCTAGTCATCCACGGATTCCTTGGATAACCTTCCATGGCTTCAATCTTCATCGATTGTTCCAAGGCGTCTGTTAATGTGGCTATCCATTGTTGTGTTAAAGAAATTCTTATTAGAGGTAGTAATCCTTGGATGTACCATTCCCTCTGGTGATCCTCGTGAATTGGATGCACTAGTCTCCCAATTGCATCTTTAAATTTTTGGTTGCACTCCCAGGTATATTCTCCTTCCCTTTGTTGAATCTCCCACAGCTCAGAGAGAGCTTGTTGCTCTCACTGAGTTAGTTTGAATTCGATGATGAACTTCAAACATACTTGGCCAAGGGTGAACGCTTGTCCTTTCACCCTTGGTTCAATAGCCTTCGTGTGCCATTTGAGAGCATGACCCCTTAAGGTAGTCTGAAACTTTACTAACTTGTTTTCATCGAGAGCCCCTTTGCACCTCCAGATGGCCTCACATAAGAACCAATGTTGCTCTACATCCTTGTCCCCTTTACCCCAGAATTTTGGGTATCGGGCGATCGATCCTCCCATATTTTTGGCCATTTTGGGTCTCACTGCTCCTATTAGAATGAAACCTAACGGTCTTGGTTGTGATATGCCTGGGGATCCCAATATCCTCCCTACGTTTACACTTACAGACTAATTATGACTAACTGGATGCGACAAAATAGAACTAGCATAAGTAGGCGGTGTAGAATTTACCACGGGTATAGAGGACACCTAGGGGACGAGTGATTCATGGCTGGTTCCACTGACTTCTAGGTGAGTTTTTTTTATTTGGGGGGGTCTTGTTTTCTTCCTCTGGAGAAAACTTCTCTAGTTGATTCCCTATGTTTCCTGAATTGAGGCTAAATCTTCTTGATCTCCTACAAGGTCCAGATCTGCTTCGTCTTCCCTTGCTTCTCCACACTCTTCTTCTCGTCCACCCATATGGGGACTCCTTCCTCTCGGCATTTCTCTTTGCTGTAATCTTAGACTGTCCAGTCTTTCTTGTCTTCTTACCTTCCTCAACTCTTCCTTCTTTCTTTCATGTGTTCCTCTTGATTTGATTTCTTTCTGCAACACCTCGGACTGCATCATTGCTTTCTTTACCTTTCTGTGACACCACTTCTCAACAATGGTGACTCTCCTTACGGCTCGCTCATTTTTTGCATTTGTTTCTTGATATTCCTCCATCTGTTAAAGAACCCTTTCCCCTTCTTAGCTCAAGATCATATCCCAAAATCACCCTACCCCAAGCATAGGTGTTTAGGTTGTCATCTCAGTCAAGGGAATAGGTATCATCCCCCCCTCCATCAAGAATGCTTTGGTCCATAAGGGAAGTTCCCTCAATAGTCTGTCGCACACACGTTTCTTGAAAATTTCTTCCGCCCGTTAAAAAGATTGGTGATTCTCAGTCGTGAATTCAATGATATATTCCTCTAGAGTCGTATTAACCTAGAAATCAACTGCTCGCATAATCTAGTGATCCATCTAATGAAGTGATGTGATCTTATATGTACCCCAAGTACATGTATTCTTGACGTGTTCTTGGAATTTTGGAGCTTCTTGGAGCCGATCTATCCAATGGAATAGTTCTTCCAAGAATTTTACTCAGAATATCTCATACTGGTCACTCGATCGTTTTGAATAAAAGACAGAATCTCTTGTATCCCTCTCACTTTTACCTCACAACTCTGCTTCCTTCCATATAAAGGCGTCATAATTTCTTTCCCACCATTGTCGAATCTCAAATCTATAGATCCGTGGAAGCATTCTCCTCATAGTTTCCCTTTTAAAACATAGGTCCTGGCAACAGAACCATTTTGTTGGTGTAAAAGTGATCAGACCAGGGTCCTTCTCATCTTACCAACAAAAGGTACCGAATTAGTCTAGAGCATTGGAAATTTCATCTTCCCAAGAGGGAAGAAGTCTCACTTGAAGTGCAACCGAGACAAGAAAGAGAGAGAATCGTAAGGAGAATACTTAGACAGACCTCTACGTTATCAAGATTCATATTAGTCTTGTGCAAAATAGATTAAACATGTAACAGTTCTGAACATCTCCTAACTAAGAATAAAGAGAACAAGGTTGCATTTCCATTCATAATAAAGCAATTGAAGTATATTATACATAAAGATAATACAGAGAAACATTCAATACATCCAGAAGACTAAATACACAATATATATATTCAAAATTTGGGCCTCCACTTATATTAACATATTAGATTCTTCTCACAACTCGATTATTATACACAAGTAATCAGGGGATGCTCCTCATCGAATATGAGACAATGTTGCATTCTCTTGCTCCTCTACATATAGATTGATACAAACTCTGATACATATATAGTCTGGTTCTTCCTGATCTGGGGGATCAAATTTTGCTCAAAAATCAAAGTGCTCGAAATTGCTTCAAAATTGACATGTGTGTAGGCCTCGTCCTCAGAAACCCAATACAACTTGAACGAGTTCAAACAGATGTCGTATGCGAGAGAGATCACATTCTGTCCATTTTTCCAAACATGCAAAATTGTGTTGATTGTACAATTCGTACAGTGTTGATGTGGCAGATGACCTTACATTTAGTACGACCGTACAATGTTGATGTGGCAATGATGACTTGGCATGTTGATTAGGCAGGCTATGTGGAAGACAGGTGGGTGAATCGGTTGCTGACACATGTCATATTTTTTGGCAAGTGAAATGGTGCCACATGGCCCAATCGTGGGCTGCCACGTGCCACCCCTCCAGTTCATAAAATTGTGGTGCATGCAGGGGTTGGAACCCGCGACCTCCGGGGGGACACGTCAATGACTTGGAAGGGTCGGGATACCAGCCCGCCCTCATGGTGTTTCTTAACCGTATATGTTGAAAAATTAATTTGAATTGAAACATGCATATAGTTGGCGGAGGAAAAGGGTCGGCCCTAAGCCCCAGCCCCGATCCATATGACAATGCATACAACCATTACCTATTAGCCTTTGGCACGTGCGCAGACCATTGCAATGGTGTTTATCCCTTGGTTCAGCCCCGGTCACATGAAATTTACCACATGACCACATGTTCGTGCGGAGGAGCTAGCCGACAGGTGCGCCAACAGTTAGGTTGTTGGGCACATGGGGCCATATGATCGAGTTCTACAACGAGGATTGGGGGCCGACACAAACAGTCCTACAATTTCACCCGTTTTGAGAGATTATTGCAGGTGTTGGGTTTTGGCATGGAAAACACACAAAGGCCAAGTTAGTCTGACAGTAGGTGCAATTTGGCGAGAAGGTACAACAAGCTTGAAGGGGAAAACTTCCAGGAGGTGTAACTTCTTCATTTTTTGGCCAAACCAGGTGTCGAAAAAGCCTAGCTAGGGGTTTTTGGACGTTCTGAAGCCATTAGAGGCATCTATTTTGTATTTTGAGCACTGTAAAATCACTTTTTAATCCTAATTAAAATGTTCCAAGGGAAGCTGGACTAGGAGATGTAGCCCAAGAGAGGGGTGAATTCCTTTATCATTTATTGTATTATGTGTTCATTTTTTATGGTTTTTATATCACTAATATGATACTCATAATTAAGTAAAAACTCATTAAATTTTTGTGTTAGTAACTTGATCCAATTACCCAAACACATACCATTTTTAACATTTGCAATTTAAAAAGATACAAGTCTTCTTCATTTTCATATCAGTTGGTATCAAAGCATAGGTTTTTGAAGGCTTGATTGTTTGCAAGTGTTTTGTTTTTTGATGCTTACAAGGTTGAATCTCACAAGAGGAGAAGTTCAACCTGTAGAGCCAAATTCTCAACTGTCAAGAAGGAGAACTATCAAATCACCTCAAGCTTCAAGGATATATTCACCATGTATGGCTCATGAGGAGAGTCGTGGAACTCTTCCTTCAGAGGAGGAAACTTTCATAAAAGCTTTCTATGATATGACTGCGATGGTGAAAGCTTTGTTTGAAGAAAGAAATGCAAGATTGCAAGGTGAAATCTCCAACCCTCCAAAGGAAAATGGAGACAGTGGTGATAAAACTCCAAAGGGAAATGGAGGGAATGGTGATTATCCACCTCCTTCACCTCCATTTTCCACCTCTTCTACTATTTCACAACCACCTCCAAATTCTCCAAAAGAACATGGTAAAACTCCTTTACAAACTCCTTTGCTTAAGATTGATATTAAGTTTGAATTGCCTATGTACAATGGAGAGGTAAATGTTGAGAAATTGGATAACTAGATTCGTTAGATTGAAGTGTATTGTAGGATACAAAGAATCACAGATGATGAAACTAAGATTCAGCTTGTTTCTTTAATATTGGAGAGTGCATCACTCATTTGGTGGGAAGCCAAAACTCAAGAGGACATGAAGAAATATGGTAAAGTTTTATCCTCTTGGAATGATTTTATTGTTGCAATTAAAAGGAAAATTTATCCATTAGCATAAATGCAGAAAACTATTATGGATTGACAAAACTTTAGCCAATCTAAAGGGAAAGATGTGCAAAGATTCACTCAAGAATTTATGAGAAGAGCTTTGGTTTTGGGTATAGATTTGTCTTCTCAAGAAACTTTACTCAAATGCATTGGAGGTTTGCATAGATAATTGAGGCATACACTACTTATGTTTAACCCAGATGATGTTTGTGTACATGCAAGTCATTTAGAAGAAAGAGGAAGGAATGAGCCTCAAGAGGGCAGCAAGAAGTATTTTTATAATGGAGACAAGGGAAAGAGGAAGTTTGAAGGAAATGGAAAGAAAAATTCTTCAGTCAAGAAAGAGAGAGAGAAACTCTCATGTAAACATCATTCAAAGGATGGCCATGATGAAGACCTTTGTTGGAAACTTCATCTTGAAAAGAGACCCAAAAAGTTTAACAACAAAGAGAAACCAAACATTGTTGCAACTGTACAACAAGATTTAGGATCTGATTCCGAAGATGAAACGAAAATCACAACCATGGGTTTACAAGGTAAAAATTCTATTGCAAGTACCAGTTCTTCCAGTAGTAGTAGCCTTAATGCAACTCAACATGAAAAAGAGAGAATACAACTTTTTCACATAAGGGTAATTTCAAAACATACCAAGATAGATACTCTTTTTTATACGAGATCACAAGCAAACCTCATTTATGAAGACATTGTCAAGAAATTGAATTTGGAAACTAATACACATCCTAAACCTTACCCTCTAGGATGGATATGTGACAATGGCAAATTGCATGTGACAATTCCAAATTGCATGTGACAAGAAGGTGTAAACTTAGATTTGCCATCATTGCAAACTATATAGATGAGGTAGAGCTTGATGTTATTCCATTGGATATTTGTGGTATTGTGTTGGGAAGCCCATACTTATATGATAGGAGAGCCATCTTTCATCGACATGAGAACAAATATCATTTGTTCAAAAATGGAGTTGAGTACATTGTTAGATCACATACAAAGAAGATGAACTTGTCACTTACAAATGTTGGACAAATGAAGAGACTAGTCAATGCTAGTAAGAACTTGTACTTTTGATGATTAAACCCAAAGACGATGATGAAGAAGAAGTTTTCCAAGGATTTGATGCAAAGTTACAATCTGATTTATATGAAGTTGTTAACAAAAATGTTGAGATGTTTCAGGAACCAAGGGGATTGCCTCCTAAAAGGGGTATCCAACATGAGATTTTATTGCAGCAATATGGTCAAATTCCAAACATTGACATATGCATGATGTTAGTGATGCGGAATGTTGAAATCATAAATCAAGCCCAAGAGTTGCTTGAAAAAGAGGTCATCAAACCAAGCACATTGCCATGCAAGTCACCAATTGGTTTGGTACCAGAGAAAGATTGTATATGGTGTATGTGGGTAGATTTCAGAGCCTTGAACAAGACTACAAATATGATTGTTGAAGGAGACACATGGAAGAAAGATTTGAAAAAAAAGCAAGCTCCATTGCATGCCTTCAGTTATTTTTAAGCATAACCTTATCATGCATGAGAGTTATGTTGAAAAATATGTTATAGATGTTGATTTCAAATAATTTTATGCAACTTTGTGTCGTACTAACCAAGTTGAGAAATTGGATTAGTATGTGCATGGTAAACTTTTGTATCTTAGCAAGCTATGTTTTTTACAGGGTGAAAGAATCAACATGATAAGGGAAGCACATTCTTCTCTTGTTGCTGGCCATTTTGGTGTAGGAAAGACGGTGGCTAGTTTTTAAAGCAAGCATCCTAAGTTTTGGGATGAGCATCTACACTACTTTCAGCATGCTTATAACCGAGCTAAGCATTCTTTGACTCAAACACCTCCATTTGAAGCATGTTTTGGATATTTGCCAAAATATCCTTTAGATTTTATCTTTGGGAAAGATGTTTCTATTGATGGTCATAGTGATGTTGACAAGGCCAAGAAATTCATTGAACAAGTTCAGTTTGTGCATCAAATCGTTCAAGAACAGTTGGAAAAGAGCCAAGCCAAGTACAAAGCAAGACATGACAAGTTTCATGTTGGTCTTAAAAGCACAAATCCAAGCAAGGCCAAGTGGATTGAGGTTGGAAAGGTGAGGGAACTATACCCTCATCTTCAGATTGACTAAAAGTACTCTTTTGGAGGTCCAAAAGCTTCCCAATGGGGAGGAGTGGTGTAGGGGATCAAATTTTGCTCAAAAATCAAAGTTCTCGGAATTGCTTCAAAACAGAAACGTGCGTAGGCCTCGTCCTCATGAACCGAACTCAACTCGAATGGGTTCAAAAGGACGTTGTATGCAAGAGATATCGCATTCTGTCCATTTTTCTAAATATGCAAAATTTTGTTGACTGTACAGTCCATACAGTGATGACATGGCAGTTGACTGTACAATGATGACATGGTAGTGATGAGTTGTCATGTTGACTGGGTAGGCCATGTGGTAGATAGGTGGGTGAATTGGTTGCTGAAACGTGCCATATTTTTGGCAAGTAAAATGGTTCCACGTGGCCCAATCATGGGCTGCCATGTGGTGCCCCTCCAGTTGATAAAATTGTGGTGCCCGCGGGGGTTGGAACTCGCGAACTCCGGGGGGGAAACATCAACAACTTTGTAGGGCCAAGATACCAGCTCACCCTCATGGTATTTCTTAATCATATACGTTGCGAAATTAATTTGAATTGAAACGTGTGTATAGTCGACAGAGGAAAAGGGATGGGGCTAAGCCCCAGCCCCAGGTCCATATGAAAATGCATATGACCATTACCTATTAACCTTTGGCCAGTGTGTGGACCATTGCAATGGTGTTTAGCCCCTAGTTCAGCCCCAATCACATGAAATTTACCACATGACCACACCTTCGCACGGAGTAGCTAACCGGCGGGTGCGCCAACAATTAGGTCGTTGGCCATATGGGTCCATACAACCGAGTTCTCCGTCGAGGATTGGGGGTCAGCGCAAATCGTCCTACAATTTCATCCATTTTGTGGGATTGTTGTGTGTGTTGGGTTTTGGCACAAAAAACACACAGAGGCCAAGTTAGTCTGATAGTGGGTGCAAATTGGCGAGCAGGTACAGTAAGCTTAAAGGGGAAAACTTCCAAGAGGTGTAACTTCTTCATTTTTTGGCCAAACTAGGTGCCAAAAAATCCTAGCTAGGGGTTTTTGGACGTTTTGGAGCCATTGGAGACATCTATTTTGTATTATGAGCACTGTAAAATCACTTTTTAAGAATAATGAAAATGATCCAAGGAAGTTGGACCAGGAGATGTAGCCAAAGAGAGAGGTGAACTCCTTTATCATTTGTTGTGTTATGTGTTCATTTTTTATGGTTTTTATATGACTGATATGTTTCTCATGATTAAGTAAAAACTCATTAAATTTTTATGTTAGTAAATTGATCCAATTACCCAAACACATACCATTTTTAACACTTGCAATTTAAAAAGATACAAGTCTTCTTCATTTTCAGATCATTACCCAAATC
>SNQJ01S0091901.1:0-17995 GCA_010110895.2 Picea sitchensis | reverse complement strand
GAGGCAGAGTATGTTGCTTCTAGAAAGACTAGTAAAGAGATGATTTGGTTACAAAGGTTTATGGAGGAATTGAGAAAGAAGCAGGAGAATAATAGGTTGTACTGTGACAGTGAGAGTGCAATTCATCTTGCAAAGAACTCAGCCTTCCATTCGAAGACTAAGCATATACAGTTGAGGTACCACTTCATACGATTTGCCTTGGAAGATGGACATTTGAAGTTGGAAAAGATACACACTAGCCAGAATCCTGCAAACATGTTAACAAAGAGAGTAACCAGAGAGAAACTGAGTTATTGCTCAGTTTGAGTTGGTCTTCAAGAATGAAGATGAAGATGAGAAATTTTCCAAGTCCAAGAACGTTCAGAGTCTATCATATACAGCAGCGGTAGAGTTGTTGAGATCAGTCTCCAAGTGGGAGATTGTTGGTTGTGGAGCCTAATTATCTTCCTGATTCAGAGGTCCTTGCTTTCAGTCGTGTTTATACCCCATGAAGACTTTACACCCTAGAAGTATGTACACTCTTCCACGCTAGGGAGTGCAGAGGGGGGGTACCCCCTCTGTAGGGTCCGGGGGCGAAGCCCCTGAAGGAAAAATTGTCTTGTAAATGTAAATTGTAATTTCATTGTAAATATGGACCGTTCATTATAAGGTCGCAGATCTAACGGTATAAATTATGTTAGGTTTTTTTTCCCTAGAAGGAAACCCTCTGTTATGAGAGAAATGTATTGCGGCTATGCAATATGGCGAGTATTGTATTCTGAGAGAGGAGACTGTGAGAGAAAGAAGAGGAAGTTACAACGGGTTTTGTTGTAGGTTGTATCCCTTCATTTCCTGGATAATAATAAAGGAAGGACCTGGCAATTTCTCTGGTGGACGTAGCCCACACTAGGTGAACCACATAAATCTGTGTCTCTATTGTATTGTGTATCTTCTGTGTTTTGTTTCCGCATTTGTTTTATTTTATTGCTCCGCAGTCCTATTTTTCTAACAAGAAGTTGTAGGCTAAAGTAGTCACATGAAGACTGACTACAGGAAAATCTTTGTCAGGGGAACAGCGTAATGAAAATAATTATGTCTAGAAGAGAGAAAAGTTTACTTGCAAAGAATGATAATTTCATTCTAACTAATAAATGGATTGTTAGTTGTGATTGAATTGTTAAGGTAAACAATTCTAATATCACTTTATGAGCTTTTGTAAATATTACAACAAAAGCTTATTGTATATGAAATTCTAATAATTTGTTTGACTAAATGCAAGATGGAAGGATTGCAAGAAAAAAGATCTCAAGTATGGTGCTACTGAAGGCCATCATAAATACAGATGCCTATTGCGGAAATATCCAAGAAATTATGATATGGAATCTCATACATGGGAAAAATTTGAATTTCCTTATATAAACAATTTGAATTATAAACGAAATTGCTATGATATTATCTCTTGAGGACTGCATGTATGTGATACAGATGAGATCATGGTTATTAAAGTTGGAATGCTTGGAAATAGAGGCTATTGTTGGTACATTAAATCTTATAATTACAGATCCTTAGTGGGGGTCTGGTAATGAGCTAGTGCTCTCCTTGTCTGTCAAATATTTGGAAAGATGGATCGTTGAAGGACTATGTAGCGGTGAAGGGGTGCATGAGATTGAAATAGTGAGTGTAGCAAGGAAAAGGAAACTCAATAATTCCATGGTGAGATCAATTCTTACCAGAAGAAACTATGTGGAATAGAGAAAAATAATTACAACTGAAGTATGAAGACATGAATCGGGCGCTTGGAAAGCAGAGCACTAGAAGCATAACAAACTTTAATAGCAAAGGCATGGAGCTTTTTGAAGAATTTTGAATGTACATTGTATATAATGCACTAAGGATAGTGCATAAATAAGGGAGAGGGGAATGTAATAGCCTAGGCTAAACCCCAAATGTAAATGTACATATATTTTATAGGCTGGTGAGCCAAAATATTATAGGCCAGAGTGCCTATGTGATTATTAGGCCAGAGATCCTAGATGATAAACAACCACTGAGCCTATCATTGTAATATGTAATCATTCACATTATTAATAAAATACATCACTGTTGTAGACCAAGTCAGACGAAAGAGTAAGGGGGCCTAGTACTCCATGAGAAGGAAAGGGGGCTAAAGGTTAAAAGATAAGGGGCTAAGTCAAGGGACTTAAGCCTAGGAATAAAATAGTATTATGCTTAAGTCCTAAAGTCATATAACATTATGTCATCCTAAGTTTCCAAGGGAAGGGAACAAATTAAAAGTAGGGAACATGTTAGTTCCTTGTGTGCCAAGTGTCAAGTTAGACACATGCACATATAATATTGAGAATTATTGTAATTCTTATCTTTCTCATCACTCTTACCATTCATGTTTTTCATTCACTCTATATGGGGTACCATGGCTGGAGACCGGAGCTATGGAGCTTGGGAAACCCTGTAAATCCTTGGTTTTTTGGATTTGAAGAGGCAGGTTGGCAAGCCTGTGAGTGTTTGGTTGAAGAAGCAAGTTGTCAAGCCTATGAGAATTTGATTGAAAAAGCAGGTTGTTAGGCCTATACGCATTCTCTCAAGGTGATAAAATTGTTGGGTGGATGTTGCAATTCTAGAACAACCTTGTGTTCTAGGCACTACAATGCTCATAGACTTCATGTCTGTCCTGTTTTTGAAGCCCCAAAAGGGAAGTGGGACAACCGAAAGACTGTTGAGCAAATAAGGGGTACACTTCATGGGGTGGGACATGCATATGGGGAATGAGAGGCCATGAACTAGGAACTGCTGATGAAATTGGCATTGGAACCTGTGTTTTATTGTGTTATTGGTTAGATGTTAGTGGTACTAGTGAGAGAACCTTTGCCCTGGTGGAGTCATAGCCCCAACTCGGGGGTGACACACTGTTGATATATTATGAGCAGTGAGGTCTATGGTTGGGAGGAACGTCTAAGGTCTACATGCAATAGGTGTTTTATAGAAAAAAATAAGTGTCTCTTTATGTGTATTTGCGTGTTTATTAGTGTGTGTAGTATATTTATTTTTGTTGTTGTAAATGTATATTTATGCATGGATTATTGTATGATATTAGTTTTGCATATCGTTGCATATGCAAGGCATATTAATTAATAAATTGGTATCATAGAGTCAGAGTTTTTATGTGGTGTGGCCCACCTTGGGGCTGGGGGTGTTACACCAAATGCATTTGGGTCTAGGGTTATTAAAATATTTCCTCACATATGAGGAAAACAAGCTCTTAGCCAATCAAAATCAATTTATGAACTTACTCCATGACCAAAAAGCGGGTTTCATCCTAGATAGTATTCACAAGAAAGTGAATATCCATCTCTCTCATCGATGAGGCTGCCACAGTGGGGTAGTGTTTTCATAAAGCATCTAACCTTAGTTCTATACATAAAACTAGATGTTACATGTGGTTGAATAAAGATATAATAATGGGGAATTATCTATAAATAAGACATAAATTAATGGAGAATTATCTATAAATAAGACATAAATTTCTTTGGATGAGGTTTTTTTAATTGTATAGAATTAATAAAAAAATTCATTATATTTTGTGAAATTGGAGAATGTCAACTTCTTAATTTGTTTTGGAACATTTAAGTTAAATATTTTTTATTTTTTTCTAAATTAAAGTAAATTTCCATTTAAATTTTATACAATTGAGAAATTCAAGGGAGAAGTCATGTGGTTACTCCAACCTCCCTTAAAAGAAAATTAAAAAATAAGATACAAACCCGAGAAAAAAGTAATGACACTATAGTTTTTAGAAATAATTTTTTTTTATTTAGATAACGATCATAACTACAAAAAGTAAGTGACATAAAACATCATTTAAAAAGTTTAAAAATCCAAGTTTTAAATAATGAAAAAAAAGCTGAAAATTTGATGATACTTGATAATATTTTATGGTTAAGAAGATTAAAAAATAATAATAATAATAATAAAACTACCTTAAAAAGTGGTGATACTATAGCACCACAATTCAAAATTGACTAAAAAATACCACAAAATATTACCCTTTAAAAAACGAGAATTCTTGGGTTTTGTCAAATAAGTAATCTTGTTATTTGAAGTCACAACAATTAATGTAGATTTATAGTCATAAATGTCATGTTTTATTCAATATAAATGTTAAATCTCTTAACAATTTCAGCCTTCACTTATGTCAAATTAACAAGACATATAAGTACTAAAAATTTGCAAACTATGAAGACAATGATAGTTGAAAATCAATTCTGCAGTAAAATAATTTTGAAAATCATAACTTCAAAAAAGTAAGTGACACAAAACATTATTAAAAAAAGTTAAAAACTTCAAATTTTAAGTAATGGAAAAAACTGAAAAAAAAATGATGATACTTTATGATTAAGAAGATTCAAAAATTTTAAAAACTACCTTGAAAAAGAAAGTTGTGAGATTGGTAGCACCATATTTCAAAATGGACTTGCTATACTCAAAAATACACCACAAGACAATAATGACTCTAGGACCTACAACACGGAAAATTGAGTAATATCTAATAAGAAATCAGCCTAGGTCACTAGCTAACTACTTCTACGTTTGCATTGGTGCTTTTCCAATCACAGGGGGGCATCTGAAGTGTTTTATGCACTAAAAATTACTTAAAAATCTGCAAGTTAGTATGATAAATCAACACATAAATAATGGTCCTTGGCATGTAATTAAGCAAGCAAAGACCTAAGAAAATTGATAATTAAGAGAAATGAGAGAATTTTGATTTGCAATAGCTAAATATGAAAAGAAAATAGAGAGGAATATGCACTACAAATGATAATACAACCAAATTAGAGGCAATATATACCACCTACGTCCTTGCGCACAAAAAGATAGTGTTGCACCAACAAGTTCAAAGCGCTGAGAAAAAATAGCGTAATCAAATTTTATATTTGTATTATTCAAGAGATTGTTTTCACCATAGAGACAGAGTACAAGAATGATCACAATAATATGGCTCTATGTAGAGTACAAGAAGCAAGAAGAGAAGAAGATAATATGGAAAAGAAAGGATACTAGTTGCTCACTAAAAAAAATCAAGCAAACAATGACCATTCGCCCTTCCTTTATTGATTCTTGAGCTCAATAAAGAAGGCACCTAGCTCATGCAAGAGCTCCTCCAAAAATAACCTAGCCATGCACTCGCCTAAATGAAGTCCTTCACCATTCTTAACTCTCTCTGAACTAAAGAAGACCAAAAATAAAGTGAAGTCGCCCTCTCTATAATTATCTAAGCTCATGTGTCTTTTCTTAACTCTCCATGTGGTGTTGATTGAACTAAAGATGAACTAAAAATAAATTGTTCCAAGATTATCCTATCTCATATGTCCTCCATGCAGTGTTCACTCAATTCAATATGTTATGCACAAAATGAACAAAATAGCATAAAGAGAGAGAGAAAGAGAAGTAACTCCTCACCTTGATAAAGAGAGAAGAATGAATGTGAAGCCTATTCGAGGGGGCAACCTCCTTTTACAATAGAAAAAATGTACAAGATGAGATGATCCTAAAACTAGTTATCCTTGGTGTGTGTGTGTGTGACACACCTACACACACACACAGACCAAGGAGAACTAGTTTTAGGATCATCTCATCTTGTAACAATAAATACTAATATACTAAGCTCTAGCCGACAATACTAATATAACAATAGAAATACAACAACTCAATATATAGGGCTTTACATGGGGCTTTATGCTTAACATGGGGCTTTGTCTAGGGGATTAACATGCCCCTTCCCTTCAAACAAGTGTTACCCTCAACACTTTATTAGTTGTGGATGTTTCTACATGCATAACTCATCTTCCCATGTTACTTCTTCTATTGGTAGGCTCTTCCACTTGATGATGTACTCAATGTTTGCTCAATTTTGTAGTTGATTAACCCTTGTTTCAAGGATTGTTTCTAGTTCTAATATGATTTTCAGGTCTTCATTGATCTCTAGTAAAATAGTTTGAACTGTGATCTTGTCATTGATTACCCTTCTTAAAGCAAGAAACATGGAACACTAGATGTACATGTGAAGATGGAGCTAACTCCAATTTGTAAGACATACTTCCAATCCTCTGCAACACGTTATAGGGACCATGATACTTAGGTGCTAATTTATTGTCCTTCTTTTATTGCTTGAGGGACATTTGTTTTTATGGTTGTAGCTTCAGAAATACCTTATCCCCAACTTTAAATTCCCTTTCGCTACGATGTTGATTTGCTTGTTGTTTCATCCTATATTCTATTATAACCAAGTTGTCCTTCAATAGTTTGAGAACTTCTTGTTGGTGCTCTATGTGATCCTCCACTACTTGAACCTTCACTTTCCCTTTCAAGGGTGATGTGGTGGATGGAGGATGATATCCATAAAGTTCTATAAATGGGGACATTTTCAATGAAGTATGGAATGATGTGTTGTACCACCATTCTACCAAGGGCAACCACTTGATCCATTGTGTTTGTTTGTCATATGCAAAGCAACGAAAATACCCTTATAGACATTTATTCACAATCTCGGTTTTCCCATCAAATTGAGGATGGTAAGAGGAGCTATGAGCAAATTGAGTACCCAAACAAGAAAATAATCCAGTCCAAAAAATTCCAGTTAAAATTGGATCATTGTCACTTACAATGATCTTAGGGATTCCATGCATCTTTTGAGTTGTTTTCACGAATGTTGTGGCTATTTTAATTTCTTTAAAAGGATGAGAAAAGGAGAAAAAATGGGCATACTTTGTGAGTCGATCCAATACTACCATGATGAAATTATTTCCTTCGGACTTGGTAGACCTATAATAAAATCCAAGGAAACCTCTTCCCAATGTTGAATTGGTATAACTAATGGTTGTAGGAGACATGGGGTCTTGATTGTCTCTCCCTTATTATGTTATCAAACCACAAATTCAACCACAAACTTTTGAACATCAGTTTTAAGGCCTTCCTGGAAAAATTCCTTCTTGATCATATGGTAAGTTTTCAAGAACCTTGAATGTCCTCCTCTAAGAGAAATGTGCAATTCCAAAAGGACCTTCTGTTTGAGTTGGGAATTATTACATAAACATAAGAAATATTGGTACCATAGAAAATCATTCTTCCACATAAATGTATTTGATGCACTTGAGTCCTCTTGTAATTTTTGAATGATCTTACATATGATCTTGCTTCCATTTTATCCTTTCTTCATCCACCCAATCAAATTGTGGAATGTAAATAACATAGATTAAACCCTCTGTGCCTTCTTCTTTCCTTGAAAATGCATCTACCACCATATTTTGTTTTCCATTTTTGTAGATAATTTCAAAGTCATAACCTAACATCTTTGTAACCCATTTTTGTTGATCTTCTTAAGATAATCATTGTTCCGAGAACTACTTCAAACTATCATGAATAGTTTTTACCTTGAAGTGTCTTCCTATTAGGTAAGGGCATAATTTCTTAAATGCACGTAATATGGCCAACATTTCCTTTTCATAAATGGGTTTGAGTAAATTGTTTCCTTTAAGCTAGCTACTTTCAAAGGTAGTGGACCTTCCTTCTTGCATTAAAACTGCACCAATGTCATCTCCCGAGGCATTACATTCCACAATAAAGGTTTTTGTGAAATCGGGCATGGTCAAGACAAGAGTCGTACAAACAACCTCCTTAATATTTTCAAAATATTTAGTTGCTTCTTGAGTCCAAGAAAATGCCCCCCTTTTTAATAATAATGTTAGAGGTGATGCTATTTGACCATAATTCTTGAGAAACATGTGTTAATATCCTATCAATCCTAAGAATCCTCTAAGATTCTTCAAGGTTTTTGGAATTGGTCATGGATCCTAATTTTATCTCACTGCCAAATTTATCCAATAAGGTGCCTATGGTTTGCTCAAAAGATACTTCCACGTCTCATCCAACATGGCACTCTCACTTGCTATCACATGTCACATTGCATGGCACCCTCACTTGCTACCACATCTCAATGTGCATGGTGTCATCGCCTGCTAATAATAGTGTTATTCCCCCATACCTAGGGGTAACTAGAGGAGATTATGTCTCAAGGCCCACAATGGAGAACAAGATCTACGAGAAGGTTCATCACATTCAAGTAACCCGGAGTATGGGAGATGGTAAGCCATTGTCAGCATGAGGTATGTTAGTCCTTTCATGCAAAGTTTTGTGCTCAATTTGTTGAGAATATGGATGAAGATCTTTGGGTGGAGTCAGATAATGGATCACTAGTTTGGGAAATTGTGTAAGTTGTCTTGTTTCACCTTGGTGGTCAACTTCTATGCTCTAGTCTCGTGTCATCCCCGCCCAGGGAAAATGGGTAATACTGGGGAGACCTCCCAAGGGTAACATTCCGCTCTCGACCACACTTAACATATTCCATCTTGTTAGCACAAATTTTCACCCTCCAATTGAGCTTATATAACATGTTATTACAGCGATGAAAACTTGGCTAATTCAAGGAGAAAATCCCCAAATTATCACGGGCTAGACCCCTCTCCATTTGGGTTGGTGCTTGTTATCCTTAGGGGGAGTCCCTAGGGTGATTCTATTGTTGTCCAAAGTCTAATTTTCTGCAAAATAAGACAAAAAAAATAGCAGTTGTAATGTATTGGACAACGTGGTAAGTCCAAAACGTGGGGGAAAAGTAGCTTTGTTTGCTTGGAGGGATCCTACAGGGTTAGCACAATAAAATAGAGAATGAAGGAGAAAGAAACTACTCAAAAGATCAATGTAAATCACAATGAATAGTAAGAAAGCGACTAATCTAATTGCAAAATTTGCAAAAGTACCATCAAGAAGAAAGGTTAGATCACAAGCACAAAACTTCTTTATTGATAGACTTGCAAGAGGGTTGGTTACGCCACATTTGACAAGTCCACAACCAATACAATGATCACTTTGCTCAAAAAAGAGTAACTATACTAAAGAATGAGAGAAGAGTGTACTAGTTGCTGCAAAAATCCGACCAATAACTCATGTAAACCACCCAATATATAGGATTAAGGGTACAAATCCCAAGAGAGGATCAAGAGGATGCATGGGATGCTAAAAAGGGAAGGTAGAAGTGTATGTGCACATGAGGAAGGATAGAGGAGCATGCACTCAAGTGAGAAAAGAAAAGTGAGAGAAAGAGGGATGCATGTGCAAAGAGAAGTGGGAGAGAGTAAAGCAAATCACTCCACATGATGAGATTTTAAGAGTGAAAGCGCATCAGGAGAGGACACGTAGGAGTAAAGAAAAGGATGTGCACTAACCAAAGAGAGATGCATGTGTGAAGGATAAATATGGAGTATGGGGGAATAGAAATAGGGAGTAAGAAAGGGAGAGTTTAATGCATGTGAGAATGAGTGATGGATGAGGGTCTCATGAGAGCTATCTCACGTGGACAGATGAGTGGGAAGATGCGCGGATAAAAGGAAGCGTGCACGTGAGGGTAAGTGAGATGATGTATTAAGTATGGATGTGGATGTATGGAGTTAAGCGTGTATGGTGGGAGTTAGCATGCATGGGATCAAACGAGTGAGGGAATTTGCATGTGAGGGATAGCATAACATAAGGGAGAGTACAAGTTATGCAAGGTGAGGTGGAGGGTCGATGAGGTAATGGAAAGATAGCGTAGGGAAAGTAGAGTGGACACGCGCGTGAGGGAAATGGTGACGTGTGAGGTGTGTCTCATGGTTCACAAAGGAGCGATATGTTATATTAAGGATTCTCTTTTAAAGAGTGAATATTATATTAAACATCCATTTCCTTTTTAAGATCGGATTCGCACCTGGGTGGAATACCCATACCTCTCAGACCACGCTCTAGTTATCCTCCAATTTGAGACCGTGCTCTCTTCATCTACACACCCGTTCAAGCTAAATTCTTGCTGGATCCAAGAGGATTCTTTCATTGAAATTATTAAGGAAGTCTGGAAAACCCCCCAATATAATTATGATCTAGATCCCTAATTCCGCCTGGTCCACAAACTAAAAATACTAAAAGGTCGCATTAAATGGTGGGTCGACAATCACATATTACAAATTCAAGTGAGGCTAATGGATATAGAACTCAATATTCAGAACCTTCTCCTGGAGGTTTCACCTATCATAAGATTGCACAACAGTACTCTCCTATTGCAACAATTAGAATCGGATAGAAACAAACTTCTCCTAGTGGAAGAGGCTCGATGGCGACAGCACAACAGAGCGACTTGGATCAAAGTAGAAGACCTCAATACGAAATTTTTTCACTAGTACGCCAGCTCCAGACAGAACAAGAAGCGCATCTGGGATATCCACGATGACTTAGGCACCACCCACAGAGGACAACCAACACTCAAGACGGCGACCACTACACATTATAAAAAAAATTATGCAACTCCCACGCATACCCATCTTCAGGAATCTGTTTCAGTTGCAAATATCTTTCCTCGATTTGTTACAACAGATGATTGAAACTCTATGAACAGTCCATGCACACTTCAGGAGGTGCATTTGGCCCTTTTATCTTTCAACAAAGACAAAATTCCAGGCCCAGACGACTGGACTATCGAATTCTTCGTACAGTTTTTTGATTTGGTTGGATCCGACCTCCTCAAGCTTGTTGAAGACTCCAGACTCCACAGCAAAATTACAGGTTCTCTCAACTCGACGTTCTTAACTCTCATCCCTAAAGAAAACAACCCCTCCACCTTTGGGGACTATGGGCCTATTGCATTATGCAACCCTTGCTACAAATTGATAACAAAACTCATTTCCAATCGGATTAAGCCCGTCCTCTTGAGAGCTCTCTCTAGCAAACAACTCAGCTTTTTAAAAGGAAGACAGATCTTAGATGCCATAGGCACGGCTCATGAGTTCCTACACAGCATCAAGATGAAAGAATCAAAGGCCCTTATTCTTAAGCTAGACCTGAAAAAAGCCTTTGATTGTTTAGATTGGGATTTTCTCAGACTAATCCTCACCAAACACTACTACATATGGGCGGATTATTCAATGAAAATTTTCCACGCTTCCACTAGTTTCATCATTTTTTGAAACAGGGTGGGATTTTCGTGGATATTGTCACGCACATTCGTCACAATATCGACAAAAATATTAATTTAACCTAGTCGGGATTTTCATCACTATAGCGACGATCTTTCATGGCAATAGCGACGAAAATTTTACCTATCTCATTGGTCGGTGTTAATGAAAAACACACAACCTAGTCGGATTTTCATCACTATAATGCATCTAGACTTTCTGCGGCAATAGCTTAATTTAAAATTTCACCCATCTCACTATTTGGTGTTAATACAGCTTAATTATTTCACCATATATAATGCGGACTTCAAGAGACTTCATGGTTAACACCTGCTATAGTTGCTATTAATCAAGTATTGGCTTTTGTTTCAAATTTATATTTATTTTTCCTCACACCATCGTTGAACAACCAATTCCTCGATCTACATAGCCTTGATTTGAACTCTGTGTGTTAGTGTGCTATTTTTATTGATGTACCCATTTAACTTGTAATTTTTTTTTTTCAAATGTCCAAATTGCATTTAGTTTGTTTTTTCCTTGATAACATAATATGTGTGTACCATATTTCATGTCTTGGTTTTTGATCTAGTTGGTATATTCTATGGAAAGGGTATGGATTCATAATATTCTAGGTTTATGGAATCCAACAATACCTTTCCCTTCAATTGTAGGTATAATCTCTCTCTCTTTTCATTGATAAAGATATGGAATTGCTCTTGAAACTCAACCCGAATCAGTAGAAATTGATAACATTGCTTATGGTTCTCTCAAAGGTAACCAATAAGATAAATAAACACTTACCCTAAACTTATGTTAGGTGTATATGTCGTTATTATATTAAGAAAACATTTGTACACATATGACCTTATTATAAAGATGTTATATATATAAATGGCCCATGATGTTGATCCCTCTACAATATGATCACCTTATTATAAAGATGTTGACATTATTATAAAGATTTAGGTCACCGTGAAATAAACATATCATAATTGAAAGGAGTAGCCAAAATATAAAAAAATTGACAACTCAATGTTTGGTATATGCAGACAATTATTTGTCAAGACAAGGATTTGTCACAATAAACAAACACAAGAATTCTGCTAAGAGCTTGGTATTATTGAGGCTTATTGGAAAATGCAAGTATATTGCCCTATATGCTGACTGGCCATTGCAGAGGTTTGCAAAATAGAAGACTTTTAATAACAATACCCCAAAGTTCACGGTGGAGAAGGACATCAAGGGGTTTATGAATATCGTCCCTTGGTAAGGGATTCAATATTTAATGTATTCTCTCAGAATAACTAAGATACCGCGAATTTTAAAAATATTTCATCGATTTTTATATTTTCATAGCAATAATACCAACTTTTCTAGTATGTTGTTTTAAATATAATGACTGATGACCCCAAAGTGTTTCACCTGTAGCTATTTCAAAGTACTCAGCGTAAATACTACTTTTACATGGAGATGAACTGACTGTAACATTGAAGTTGTTGATCAAGTTATTAATGATGATATGGATGGAGATAACGCTATTGATTCAAATCGTATATGATACATAGATTGATTTAAGACACATTTTCTCCAATGGATGAGGACAACCAGATGATAGTCGCGATGTTGATCCTCCACTTGAGAAGTCAACCCTCTTTATGAAGGCTCAACAACAAATCGTCTGGTCTTTATATTGTTGTTGGTGAACCCGGTTGGTTTTGAATGGTTTATGTTCACCGCCCATACTAGTATTTAATTGTCATTATTTATGCTTGCATATTCACAAATACTTAAAACATTCAATTTTTCCTATATTGCTGCTTTCTAATTTGTAAATTAGTATATTGGATGATATATTGATGACTAGCACGGCTCATGATTGACTTATTGTTTAGAATTTTGTGACGTTAGTATTGTTCACTCACAATATTTCCTTCATTACCACATCGAGAAATATCCGCGGATGAAAGAAATTGAGTTCGGACTATCGCTATTGATGCATGTCCTAATGATCATATCATATATTATGGACAATATGCATTAGAAAATGAACAACCGCCCACATCACAACAAGTGATATCAAACTGATAAAGCGCCAAAGAAGGTGCCTCACAAAGTTATTCATTATATTCGAGCAATTCCATGTTTCCAAATGGTTTAGGTGCCAAAGTATAGCACAGCTTATGGATTTACATGCAAAGAACAGAAGTCAAGCAATACCGTTTTTCGAATGCCTGTAGATGGTTTTGTATTGAACTACATCAAAGAAAAGAGGCCAATTTTTAAATAAGAACCCTCGTAATGTTAGGAATTTCGCTATGTACCGATGGTGTCAATCCATTTGAGAGCTTCGTTCTACATACTCGTACTGCTTTTGTTATAAATAATAACCTTACTCCTTGGATGTCAATCAAGAGAGAGAACACAATGTTGGCAATGATTGTTCCTGTGTATTTAATTATCTTTATTTGCTTCTAAAGCATGACAAAATATTTCATTTCTTTGTTCGCATGGTAATTTACTATTTTATATATCATGACATCTAGATAAGTATAATTAATCATGCATTAGGTTGAACCAATCGGGTAGGTACCAGTTTAAAGATATGAACGTATATATTGAGCCTCTCATAGATGAGCCGTTGAAGTTATGGGTTGGCGTCACTATGTATGACACATCTAGACCAATAGGGAAAGACGACGGCACCTACATGGAATACTATCATGGACAATTCATGATGCTCCCGTGCTAACACATTTTGTGGTATATTGTTACTTTTATTTTTGTGGGATTTAATATATATATAGTTTTTAAAAATCATGCATTATTTTAAATTGTAACTCTAATTTGGACGCTTTTACATTTATTCATATATATTGTGGGTCTTCAAACAAAGGTTAAACTTGCATGCCCAGCTTTGTGGTCCAGGACAAAATCCTCGCCTTAAGGAGTTTAGCAAAGGAAGTGTTTGATGATAAGGCACTAAGAAGACATTTATCGAATCCATAGACAAACAAAGCCCAAAAGAAGAAAACGAAAACCATCAAGAATGACACCTCATTTAAGGTAGGTAGAAGTTGGAATATATTAGAAATTGTCAAGGTACACAAATTATTTATATATGACCTATTATATAAATCTTTGATTTATTTCATTAGTATTAATTTAATTAGTACTAATTTCATTTTGTCCCATTAATAGTGTTAATTTCAATTTGTTGATGTTTATTGAATGTCGTTAAGGCATGAATAGACTTCCACAAGGAATGAAAAGTTAACCGATGCAATTCAATAGATTTCAATACTACGAGCACCTACAAATAAATGAACTATTTGTAGGTGCTTTTGATACAATGTATATCGGGAAAAACATAACATAATTGTTATGTATAATATTAGATGGATGACTGACAAAGAGAGAATTGAAAGATTTGTTGTGACATCCATGAAGCTATTCATGCATTGCAAAGTGTTATTTTTAATTCTAATGGTGATGGTTGTGAAAAAAAATACTAGTCTTCCTTGGTTATTGACTGAGTAAATGAGCAATATTGTAAAGGAGGTCATTCAAAAATTAGGCTCGACGTGGTTTTCGTCGAACATACAAAAATATCTTAACTAAAAAGGTGATCTTGGCGGGGTTAAAACACATGAACGGGTATACATTCTTTTTAAGGTAATTAGTAGGTTATAATATATTTCCTTTCTTATTGGTATGCATTTTTGGAAACAAATAATAATTACTTGTTTTCACACAAGATGTTCTACCTTTATCTCTCCCATACGACTTTGACAAACAACATAAAACAAATTATTTATGTACTTGGAAAATACATGAGGTAAGTATTGTTTTATATGAAATGTACTTCTTATGTATGCAAAACAATATATGCCTTTATACTATTGCATTGACATTTGTAGGTGGCTATCATCAAAAGAAATCCATAGCAAGATATAAGGTATTGGAAGAGAAATTCCCCAACTAATGTCAAAATGTAAACAAAGATTCACCCGTGATTTTCAATGCACAAGAACACTACACCATACACCAAGTTGAGGAGATTGAACTCTATGGGACCAATACATACAAGGTCGATGTGGATGGTGGAGAGGCAGCTTGAAGTCACTAAAGGATTTTGTTGGACAAAGAGAATGCCTCGAGGGTTCTATGGACAGAGATATATGGTATATTAATGTATGGTGTTTATTAGTCAATATCCACCTAAATTAACAGAAAATATGAATGTGCCTCGAATTTTGCATCTCGACTCCATCAAAAAAAATATGAAGGGGAGGTCCTATTGGGGAAAGGTAAAATGAGGACCTGAAAGGTAATTATTAGATATAGATTAATATGCTGCACATCTGGCTTAAATGACCATTTATTAACAATAATGATATTAAATTGTTAGTTACCATAGTTGCTCGAGAGTGGATGCTTTACATTTATACATTGCAAACAACCTTGATTGGATGGAGCATTGATAGAATATACTGAATAATACTTCAGTAGGGTTATCATGGGAAGGCATTTATTAAAACAACACATCGCCATCAAGATCAATTCTGATCTTACATCATGGGAAGTTTTGATCAGCCCTCAATAAAAGATAAAGAAGTAAGTTAAATTTGTTACCCACATTTTCCCTTTTTCCCAATTTTCAATGTATTTGGTTTGTTTAATTATTAAACATATTTAGTAAGTCTTATAAGAGACATTACCTAATTTATTTTTACTTGTTGTCCATGTTGCAAATGAAACATCACAAGGCTATGTAGTGTACGTATTATAAATTCGTATCAAAATGTTGGATGATAAGATGAAAACCCGGATTGTGGGATAACCGCAGTGTTTAAGGTCACCAATATTTTCAGCGATGTAAATCCAAAAGAAACCGAGAATAGGTACTACCGGGAGGATATAACTGAGTGTGATTTTAATTTCCTCGTGAAAATAGTTTGCCCGAGGTTACCTGCACAGTCTATGGATTCATGAACGTGATCCTAAAAAAAATAGTATTGAGCATGATAATGGATTTACTCATGTATAATACATACTGGTCCCGGTACAGAGCTCATGTTCTTCCAAGTCAATGTGAGCAAGTATTTTACTCAAAGATACCTAGTAAAGCAGGTTGTTCATACATTGCCATATATTTTCCAAGAGGAAGACCAGTAAAACAATCATGTAGTCAAGGATGAAAATAATAACGAGGAATAAGATCAATCTAATGCAGATCAAGAGCAGGTGGCAGCAGATGAAGAAGTTGAAGAAGTAGATCATCCAAATGTAGGAGACAAAATTCTCATTGACGATATCGATAAACTATAGTAGCGAAAATGACGCTGATGATGATGTTGATAGGAATGAGCCTTTCACCAATATCGACCGAACCGTGATCCCATCGTTGGAGTCAATAAAATGAAGTAGAAGATGATTGATATTTAATTGTTGCATGTGTTTATTTCATGCTTTTTATTAATTCCTACATGTTTTATTTTTAAGGAGACTAACTTATCTTTTTCCTGCTATGCCGAGAGGACATGGTTCTAAGTGGAGGAAATTTATTGTTGTGAGCTACACATGCAAAGAACTTATGGATACTAATTCTTAATTGTCATTTTATTGGTAGGCCCTCAAGAGCTAGTCATTCCAAAGGCTCCATCAATAGGTCATTTTTTTCCATGCTTGACTCCATGCCCACTGTGGTATATCTCCGATCTAAAGTTAGTTCATTTACCTTTTCCTTTCTCACTGTAGGCGCATCCACCAAATCAACCTACAACTAATTTCCATCTACAAAAACTATTAACTATGATGCTAGGGCTTGGACCCCATAGCCTAGGAGCAAATTCCCAGCACCAACAGGTAGATTTACCGGTCTTTGTGCTGGATCCCTTCAAATTGTCCCTCATTTTAGAGGAGAGAAATCCTAGGATATACTTGTATTAAAAATTGTGGGATTAAGGATTCCATAGGGGCATTTATTTTTAAACCTCCAAAATGTAAATGTAGTGTATTACTATTTTATATTCATAAACAAATTCTATGAAAATGTATCCCCCATGAGAATATCCATGAGGATATATTACAAGGTTTTTGGATACCTACGCCTACCCTTTTTGGCAAGGGACATCCTTTATTTTTTAGAAAATGTGTAGGGGACCCTTTTTGGAAAGGGGCATCCTTTATTTTTTTAAAGGTGCATAGGGGACCCTTTTATAAAGGATAATTTGAAAACATCATCGATCTCTCCTCTATGCCTTGGTTGGGATGAGGCCTTTTCGGATCAATAGGTTGGAAAGTGGAATAAACATCCACCGCTGACACCTTTTCCCGTGGTACCCTCCTCGGGTTTGACTAGTGAAATAGCTCTTTTGAACCAAGCCTGATCTTCGGTTCGGTGGTAAAAGGTCAAAGAGGATCTAAAGGTCCTTCTCTTTCTACTTATACAATCCCTTGATTAGGATATCAGGAGCTATAGTTCTAAAACAATCCCTCTCTTCAAAGCTATAGTTATCGAACAAGACCCAAGTATCGAAGCTCAGGCTTTTGGCTCCTCCTTTGTTGTTTTAGAATTAATATATGGATGTGACTTCTATTCTATTAGTGGCATAGTTAAGAGTGTTGTTAGTTGTATCGTGTCCGTAGGTTTTGGTTTGTTGGTGAAAGTCTCAGTAAGAAGCCTAGGAGTAGCTTATCTTCATGGATTGATAGAGTGTTAGTCTAAAGCCAGTATTAATTACTTGCTGCATAGAGTGTGTGTGTCCGGATGTGGGTAGGAATGGTGGTCTATCTAATCAAATATGATCTCTATGGGATTTTAGAAGTCCCTCTGGTATGGTGGTTTATGATGGGCATCTGTTATCATATATTTGTATATAGTGAAGTTTATCACTTATCTCCTTGAGCTAAGATAATATAAGGAGCTAAGAATATAATAGAAGATCTAATCCCTACATATAAGG
>SNQJ01S0091899.1:32549-51165 GCA_010110895.2 Picea sitchensis | reverse complement strand
AGTGAGTGAGTTCCAATTGTTTCACTGATTCGAACCAGGAGATTCCTGCATAGAGTGCAGTCGAATTCCTCCGCTTAGAGTGCATTGAGGAGGTTCAACAGTGAAGCTCTTATTCTCGTCAACCAGAACTGTGTTGGTTATTCGAACCGTGCAGGTGAAGTGCAGGTCGGTTGAAATCTCAGAGATGAGTCTGAGAGAAGGAGGACTGGACTGTTGTTGGCAGGATTGCACAGGGTCTAGACGACTTCAACTCTTTGAGAGATGTCGGAAGTCGAGCGCAGGAAGTGCGTGACAGGTCTCTGAAGTTGTCAGAGGAGCGAGGCTCAGGAGGGATAGTTCCTTGTAAGTATCGTGGGAACAGACCCAGGAGGAGCGTGAACAGAATCGAGCCTTGGGAGCAGGAAGAGTTCTCAAGAGGAAGATAATCGACGATTTGTAATCCCCATGAAGTTTTCCGAAATCCCGAGGGTCGTCAGATCAAGGAGCAGTTACGCGGGAGTTAACCTGTAAGTGCAGGCGAGGAGGATTAAGGTCCATCGGACTTCGGATTTTCGGTGTTCGGGGATTGGCGAGGTAGAGTTTTACACCTTGTGAAATCGCGAGTTGCGATTTCCCGATTTGACTGGAGCCGTCGATCAGAACGGGGACACATGGCGCAAGATCCTGAGGAGTCGGGATTCAGGGTTTTGCAAGGACTGTGACCTTGTGCATCAGGAAACGTGAATTCCTAAATCGCGATTTCCCGATAGCACGAGGGGGAGACAGGTTTCAAGGCGTTAGGCCTCACCAAGAGGTGTTGAAAGGTGGCATCGTAAGATCGGGGTTCGGGGTTTTGCGATGCAAAAGGATTGCAACCGGTGAAATCGCGACCTGTGATTCCTCGATATAATCACACCCATCGATTTGTGGGACACGCGTCAAAGGATCCCTTGGAGTCGGGGTTCAGGGAATCGGGATTCGGAGAATCGGGGTCTCGACGTCAAGGAATTCTTGCATCGCGGATTCGCGATCTGTGAAATCTCGAAGTGACGTGGCATGTGGGACCACGATTGCTAGTGGAGTACAGGTGGAAGCACATCGGAATATTGAGGATCGAAGTGTCAATAGAAGGAAGAGGTGGAGTTGTCGAATCCCCACGTGCCATCGCATATCGGCATATCGGAGTTCGGGGTTCGGGGATTCATAGTGTAAGTGAATCACGACATTTCATGTGCCGATTCCTCGATAGGGGAATCTCCGATAAACAGAAGTGTTGACTGTTGACCCATCGGGGTTCGGGGTTTTGATTTGCACGAGAATTGTGTCAACAGGATTCGCGAAATCGCGAAGTCCGATTTCCCGACAAGCATAGGGGAGATCGCCGAGGAGTTAGCTGTGGGTATTGAGAACTCCCGAGCAGAGTTGGAAGAGTCCTTTGACTCTTCGGGCCTGTGTGAAGAAGGTCCTGGAGGGAGCGGGACGTGCGGTAGGACGTCTTCTTACCATCAGTCAAGCTCGTTAAAAAAAAAAAACCCTCCATTCGAATCGAGTCTAACTCTAGATCGAGCACTTGAACCTTCTTTTCCTTCGCCTAGTGAAAATATTCCTATTAGTAATGAAACGCCTAAATGAGGAAATAAGAAGAGTCAATGGAGGAAACAACACTTGGGGGGTAGGTATCCATCCTATGAACATCAAGTTTGAGTGAAACCACTATCCTCTATCACACAAGCTAGGGGAAAATACCTCTACAACGACATGCTTCTAGGAATGATCCTCACTTGGGGGTCATTTCCCTTGTAATGTAGTAGTCTTTTCTAGAATGAGCTTAGTCTTTTCTCGTTATCTTGCTCGTAAATACATGAGAATAGGTTACCGATCTCAGTCTTTTTTATTTCTCGTGTGGGTTAACATGAGAATAGGTTACCGAGTATACCTTTATCTCTCTTTTGGACTCAAAAAATATATATAAAAAAGGAATTCTTTGGAGTCTTCTTTAAGCTATTTTCAAACTCCCCAAACATGAAAATATTGTCGAGTCATATTATTTCATTTCACACTTGTTAAAAGGTTTGAAAGGGTGTAATTCGAGTGGTAGTTTATGTCTTTTTCGGCCTCACAATACTAATTAAGAAAAAATAATACTCTGGTGAATCATGACTAGAAGAGTTCTCCCTTGTATTGTCTTACACTTTTTTGGGGCTTGGGAGACTAAATTTATGAAACGTTCATCCATGGAGTCATATTTAAGTTATTTTCAGACTCTCTAAACATGAAAAACAACCGAGTTTATCCTCTTTGGGATCATAAAATTATACATCAAATGGCCTCTGTGATTCTAATCCCCAGGACCCATACAGGACTGAACCCCTCCTTCCACAAGTTCATTAAACATATGTTGAGGGACACATCAAAGATTAGCCATACCGGGCATTTGTTATCATCCTAAAGCTCATTAAAGAAAACTAGGTACTCACGAATCATGTTGGGGGGGGAATTTAAAGAAGTGGGTCAATTTGTTTCGAATCCATTATGAACGTAATTGTTGTCACCCTTGAACATGAAACCTGTTTCTGTCTCCTCTTATAATTAGGTAATGTGTTTGTATCTGAGTCATACCAATTCCATGTGTCATTATACTTTCATTCCATTCGAAGAGTGATCTTATGATTGTCACATTATGTTCTTGGTGCTCATCAAGTCAATGTTTCCGAGTCATTTTTCATGCCTCACAATATTCAAGGGAATTTTCAGTTCAAATGATCCATTTGCAGTATTACCAGTTTCCATTTCCTGTTTCAGTACATACTCATTTAATTCACCATATCACATCACTTTCCTGTGTTAGTTTCATGTCGGTGATGGGGGATACATCATGTCCCTCCTTCAACAAGTTTGTTTATGTCGACTTCAACACATTATCCAGTAATTAGTCTTAGAAACATGTTAGTAGCTTGGGACCTGCATGCCTCAATGGGAGGCCTCCTCACTTCCGACAGTAGGTTTACACCATTGACCTCTAATCAGATGATTCCAAAAATTCTCAAACTCAACTCATTTATTCACATTCGTCAGAATGTACTGAAGGTACCTTGCGAATAATTTTCATGATTGGTTATTTCCCTCCCATTTATTAATGGTATACCTAAATGACTGGTAATCAAGTGGTTTCTACCATGTTCGACATCAAGTGATTTATTCACATCACTATATTTGTACCATTTCAGGATCGAGACGAAGACCCTAGGTTGGGAACTCACTTTCTTATATGTGTTTCCCAAGATTCAATGGAAATCATTTGAGCATGTAAAAGATTTCAGTATAATCACCATGCTACCAATCTTACTAATATATATATTGTCACATAGATCCACATTGTATTGATCCCTGGCTATGTTTTGTCATCTCATAGCTCCATTGTGTATTTTTCGTGGCTGCGATCAGTTCATGGCATGGAGGTATGGATAAAAATTGTATCTTTGGTGTCCATATCCTTAGTCAGTATTATCATGGATCCATAGTGTATTGGTCAACATACATTCTTTGAGTCATCTCATATTCTAAGCATAGCTATGCCTGCCTTAGAAATGGAACATATATGTATATTGATTGATGATTGTTTGCATCTTTTCCCAGGTTATCCTACTATAGGAACCTTGCATTGAATAATTTGTAAAGTTTTTCGACCATCAATTTCTCTTCTGACCTCACACTTTAGGGGGCATCTGTTACACATCAAAATGTCTCACTTAAGTGTCGCACCCTAAGTGTCGCAAGTGTCACAAAGTGGCGTATGCACCTTGTTAAGTGTTGCATGCATTGTCTCATGTGTTGTATGAAACTTAAATAGTGTTTCATTTACTTTTATAAGTGTCGCAAAACCTTTACCCCATGAAATACATTTTACACAATCCCTAGAAGTCATTTTGAAAGAGAAAACCAATCATTTGGGGTCTAAAACCATACCTTTTTCTCATAAACATTGATCATTTTTGGGAATTTAGAGGGGTGGATCTCCCCTACTCATGTTTAGGGGGAGCTAACACTCCCCCTTACATGTTAATGGGGCACCAATGGTTCTCTATCTATCACTAAGGGGGGCCGCTAGTCTTGCTAGAGGAAAATATCGGGTCTTCCACCTTTTCCTAAGGGCCTTCTCCTTGAGGGAGGATGTTGTTGTGGTCGACTCCTATAATATGGATCTATATTAATATCAAATCCCAAATTAAGGAGGCATATACTAAACCATATCCCTCATTTTATCATGGTGGTTGTGCCTCTGAAGCCTATATATTAAAGGTATTTCCAAGGTGAATGGGGAAACAATTTAGATGTCAAACCTTTGATCTTGGGAGAAGAAAAAACACTTTGATTTCAAGGTTTTCATGCAAGGGATATATGAATATATCTTGGAGAAGATACTACATCATCAACGATGACTTGTAAGTACCTTCTTTTGGTTTTCCAATTAATATAAAATTGGCCTATTCCCTTCAAGTTCATGTGTTCTACATTTTCTTGTCTATTGTCGTTTCATCCTTCATAGATAGATCTTCTTTGTTTAATCATATAGAGTAGGAGGAAGAGTTCAATCTCTAGTCTTTGTAGGAATTCAATTGCATTGAGGAGCTTGGATATCAAGCCCAAGGACTGGAGTAGTGAGGACGAACATCACAATAAGGTACACTACATTCTTCTTCTCTCTTGCCTGATCGATTGATTTAAATCTATAGGGAAAGTAGAAACCACTTGTTCACTTCTATATTTGAACCAAATATAGGGATCTTGGTCCAAATGGGATATTAACCTCTCTGTAACTTAATATTTCTCACAACAATGACATGATCCTCGATCCAATGCTGAATGTATATCCCATGGTTGATTTTCTATGATTTGGATTTTCATCCCAATCTGAATCAGAATAACCTCTCAACTTAATATCAATAACATTAATATATTTAATACCAAAAGTAGTATTTCCTTGGAGATACCTAAGTACTCTTTTTTTTTATAACCAACGGATTTCATGATTTTTGGTCATGAATTGACTTAGGATGCACACTAAATATGCTATATTCGACCTAGTTATAGTAAGAAAGTTTAGAATTACCAGTAATTGATGATACAATGTACCATCTACCTATTTTTTCCATCATCGCTATAGATTTTATCACTCTATTCTAAAGGAGTTGATATTTCTTTACATTGATTCATATTGAAGATTTTAATCACCTACCTTCTATATTTGCTCCATGTGACCAGTTTTTGACCATCTCCTCTTCATATTTGAAGACGTAAGAAATACTCCAACTCACCAAGGTATTTCATCTCAAAAGCGTGTGCGAACTTCCTTTTAATTATAATCAACTAAGATTCATTTCATGTTAAAATTATATCATCAACATACAAGGAAATCAAATAATCATTCCCCTCTTGATCTAACTTGATATACAGGTTAGGGTCACTCATACTTTTAATAAAGCCTTTCTGATAAAAGAAAGACTCAATCTTCACATACGAAGATCTTGGTACCTGTTTTAATCCATATAAATATTTCTTTAACTTATAAACAAGATGTTCTCGACCCTTATTTACTAATACTTTTAGTTGAACTAGATATACTTCTTCTTTTAGTTATCGATTTAGAAAAGAAGACTTAACATCTAGATGATGAAGTTTCCAACTATGTTTTTTATCTAATGAAATGATTAATCTAACTTTATTTAGCTTAGCTATGGGTGCAAAGTTATCCTCATAATCTATTCCCTCTTTTTGTGAATATTTGTTTGCAACTAATTGAGCTTTCTATTTATCTATACTCCCATCAACATTAAATTTTAGTTTCTCCAACCATTTCAATCCTATAATAACTTTATTTTTGGGAAATTTTGTTAATTCCCAAGTATCATTTTTCATTATGGATTCATACTCTTTCTTCATTTAATATATCCATTCTTTATGTTCATTATCTTGTTTAAAATTCAAAGGTTCTGTAATATCGATCACTTTAGTCATCAAAGCATAGTCTTTATACCTTTAAGGTATCTTTATTTTGTGTGATGGCTTCCTTGGTACTGCAATAATTTCACCTCTTCTTCTTCTTTGTGATGAATCTTCTCCTTCTCCTAGTTTACTTTGGCTTATTGTAGTTTCCATATCGTTGAGTTCTTCCTCCTTTTTTTTTGTTCATGTCCATCATCTACTTCTTTGACATGTTCATCATAAGAAATATGTCACGAATCTTAAGTGTCCACCTTATGGCCTTCATCTGCATGCTCATGAAATAACACACCTCTACTTGCAAAAAAATTATGTGTGCAGGGATAAAACATCTTATATTCTTTATGATTAGACCAATAACCAATAAAAATGAATGTGATTGATTTTGCATCTAGTTTTATCCTATCCTCTTTAGGAACATCAAAAAACTCTATGCTTCCTAATCTTTTTAAATGGTTTATTGTCGGTTTATAATAAAAAACATCTCCAAAAGGAGTTTTATTTTCTAAAATTTTATTTTCACATTGATTTTTCAAATAGACAGTAATAAAAATAGCTTCAACCAAAAATCCATTAGTAATAGTTTTACTTTTTAATATGCTTTGTGCACATTCCACTATGGTTATATTATTTCTCTTAGCTACTCCATTCGATTGTGGAGTATTTGGCACTGTACACTATTGTATAATTCCATGCTATTTCAAGTACTTGATGAATGCACCATATGTATACTCTCTCCCTTGATCCGATCAGAGGATATTGATGTATTTCTTTGTTTGCTTCTCAACGATATTTTTAAAGTATTTAAATACATCACTTTTCTTTCTTGGAAAATAAACCCATGTATATTTTTTGCAATCATCAATAAATATGAAGAAATATCAGGCTCCACCATGTGATATTGTCTGCATAGGATCACACACATCCATATGCCCAAATTCAAGAATATATTTTTTTAACATATCTATATAAGTAGGGAATTCTTTTCTATGCATCTTCAATATTGTACACCCTTCAAATTTAGAGCATCCATTCTTAAGAAGAGGAAGTCCTTTTGTCATTCCTTGTTTTTCAGGTAGCATTAGCGAAGTACCTCTCAATTTTCCCATATCACATCAGTAGTAATCCTCGATGTTTTAAAAAATCTATACAATTAATTATTGATACAAAAATACATCTTGAGAAACAACATACATCATAATTTTCATTAATGATTTCATTATTAAACAAGCAAGAAAGTGGAGGATGTTTTTGAAAAAAAAGGGACGAACTAATGTAGATAAAAAGGGAATCCTGCCAAAGGCTGACAGACCCCTCAATATAAAATCATCGGTCTTAGTCAACAACCATTCAATAGTGCGCTTAATTTCATTTTTTTTCATTTCCAATTATGTTACTTAGTAGTTATTGATGTGTATGATGTAGTTTGATCTTTCCACCTTTGGGCTATGTACAAGAATTTTATATTATTTATTTCATAAGCCTTGGCTTGTTTGCATATTGAGTGAACCCATTATATTCCTATATATAAAAAAAATTACCTAACATAATAAATTGATCTGTTTTTCCTTGAATCTATCCATATTTTTATTCATCTTTTGATTTCTCTTATTCTTAGGTAAATTACTATCTTAGGCTATATGATTCACATCTTATCTAGGGTTTCTTTGGTTGTGAGATTCAAATATACATCAATTTAGGACATGGATCAAATGATATATGCATGTATAAATTCTACGCCAATCATAGTACTAGAATATATTGATATATATTCATAAATATTGCATCAATGTCCACTGATTATGTGTTATACCAAGGGATGAAGCTAGGGAGGATGATTAATGTAACATGCACATAGTCATTAAATAATGATCTCAATTATGAGCCAAATTTTGAAATATAGTGGTTACTATACTTCTTAAGGTACTATTATGACAACTATATGGTTATTGGACAGAAAGAAATTATACAGGTGAGGTAGAAACTAAAATTAGTTATAATTCCCACAATATTTTTTTGAATTTCTACTATAAATTGAATGTGTAAATGGCATAGCCACTGTACTTCAAATGTAACTAGTACAACTATGCTCTAGATAATAGGTTGAGAATAAATATCTCCACATGAAAAGTATGGAAAACAAAATTGCTCTCTCTTTACCTACGAAAATGATATGATACAACTTATTATGATCCCTTGGGTATTAAAATCAATATAAAAACATATAGTCCCAAAAAGCATATAAATGTTCAATAATATATATTGAGACATTTATACCTTAATCAAATGGTTGATGCTATTAGATAGTGGAAAATTATTAACATTCAATATATATGAACATCGCAAGATGATGGATATCAAAAGATATTCTTACACATGTTTTCTCATACCACAAATAAGGATAAAGAGAGTCATGAGGGTTTGTTTCTATTTCTACTTTTTATAATATAGATTCATAGTTAACTTTTATGAGATATGGTCATGATTTATATTAATCCTAGTTGTAAGCACAATTTCATCAACTTTGAATTCATTAAAATATTCTAGCTCCATGCCAAGCATATAAGAAGTACATATGTTGAGGGTGAAAATATTTAAAATTTTTATTATTTAAAAATTAAAATGGATATGAATGTGTTAAGATTTCTAAAATTTAATGATTAATATGCATATATATGTTTACATTCATATTTTCATGATATAGATATGGATGATGTGGATATTTATATTGGCTATCCTTGGATGGACTTATTGGATAAGGTAAATATTAATGTGAAAAGAAAAATTAACATTATAGGATATTTGGTTTTTTAAATAAAAAATCCCCCATGTGGAAAATGAATAAGTCATTGTAGGAAAACTAATTGATCACCTACATATGAAGAGTTTGAGAATAAATAAGAAGAATATCCCATAGAAGCATCAACAGGAGAGAACCTAGAAAGTCATAATAATGAGAAGAGTTTACAAAAACAACCTTCACCGTGATGAGAAACAACCTTCATTAAAGTGAGTTTGTAAGCATCAATAAAGATACTATGAACTTGCATGGGACCATAAAATTACCCATTAGAGAGGAATATCGCGAAATAAAATAAATGTGTCATACTATCATAATTGAAAAACAACATTAGATAATGCATGAAGAAACCATAAACGATATAATTTTGGAATGGACGCATTGAACCACAAGGTCTAATTTTGTTACGATGGATGGATGTTTTTCCTCGATAATAATTCACCATGTTCCTTGGAAGATAGTATTATGGGAGTTATACATGTTTTATGAATGAAGATATGAAGGGAGATCAAATTTATAGTACTGATGGAGAATAATAAATGTAATGTATCCATACTAATGGAATAAGGGCCACTCAGTACTTTTTGTGAACTCGTTAATTAATGTAGAATGTTTTCATAAGGTCTACTATTTATTTGTTGGGTGGGAATTTATGGAATTTAATAGTGATTCCTTCAAGAAGAATAATTGATGGTGTTTCCCATCTTAAGGGTGTTTTGTATTCTCATATATTTATTGATTGATTATGTGATGCAGGAGCATCACTCAACCTTAGCAATGTGCCATCATTCCAACACATCATCTCGCATTTCAGAGAAGGAGAGGCATTGACCCTCCCATTTTTAAATTCAAAATATGATCCTTTGGGGTTTGCGCTGTAAGGCTGTAAGAACCGAGCCATGCCTTTGTACAGGTATTGGACCTATTTGCCTTAAATGGTTGCTTGTAAATAGGTCTAGATCATAGTCAGGTCTGGATCAACATTTATGTAATGAGTCGTAGGAAGTACGGTGTCATAACTGAGACAGTGATAGAACTAAGGCGGTAGAGAGGATAAGATAGTAGAGCCATCATTTTGAAAGAGAGAGAGGGAGAGAGAGAGATCTTGGCAGAGAGGTCTTAAAAGCAGAACTCAGGTAGAGTTAGACTAGAAGAACTTGAGAGAACTGAGACTCTATTGTGGTCCAATTTTTGTAAACATCTTTATAAACACACAGACATAATAGAAAAACAGTTTTTCCTGCATATAGTGTGTTTATGTATTTGTGTTCATTATTATGTTTTTATGTATTTCATGGCTTGAATATGTAAACTGGTGAAGTATTGTATAAGTTTCAATTGTTTCTCGTCTTTAATTTTTTGAGTGCAAGGAGTGCACATTTGTCCGCAAGGAGTGTGTTGGCAGAGGTGAGTTAACCTCAGGAAAGATAAAGAGAGATAGCGTTGAACCTTCATCAACAGAAGTGCAAGGAGTGTAAAGAAAGAACTTTTTTTTGAGTTCGTAAAGAGACAGAGTTACTGAAAAATATATAAGGAGAATCTCTGCAAGGTGTGCAACGAGCAAGGAGAATGCTAGGCAGGCAAGAATAATTTATTTTCAAGAAATTCTTCGGATCTGAGTTTAATGAAATCGTAGAAATGCAAGGAGTGTGTGGGAGATCAAAATCTTCGAGGAGATCAAACTCAGAAGGAATAACACAAGGAGTGTGTGGGTGATGGAATTATTCTAAGTCCAAAATCTCAGAAGAGACAATGTGTTCAAGAGAACAAGCGAGACCTAGATGGTCGGGTTCATATCAGAAGGTTCAAAGTTCGAAGCCTTTGAACACTGACAAAATATTCCAAGGCATAAGAAGTCAAAAGCTCACAAGGATAAGTGACAGCAACTGCCTGATCGGTTGTGGAAGGGAGACTAGACCGTTAGATCTACATCCAATGAACAAAGGAAGCGCATACGAGAGGAACATACCCAATCTGTTGGATCTGTGCACGAAGGACGAACAACTGTTGGATCCAAAAGTAAGTGCACGAGATTCAACCCTTGTGTGCACAGGAGGATTGACTTGTCAAAATCCCGAAGTGAGCAGGGACCATCCATCCTTGAGGAAGACAGGTGGCACAACATCCATAACTCTGGAATTTTGTGGACGAGGAGGAGGTGAAACACCTGAAGTAGGATCTTGATCGTTGATCGCCATAAGGATATGTGTCGGTGGGTCGTGAGATCTAGAGGGAGGAAAATGTGATATGTGGAAGCACTGAGATGAACAAAGTTCCCTCACACAAGAATTATCCTAAATACTTGGAATATAACAAGGTAATCCATGTAGGACTGTAAATAATATATGAATAGATAAGATAAGATATAAGATATTTACAATTGAGAATGAGGGCTCGTTTATATACCCACGCAGGGGTGCCCCTAACCAATAGTAATGTCCTTTGAGACATGACCTTTCATTATTAATAATTATTATGTTATGAATATCTATTTTATATGTATATTTATGTTCATAACATTGCCTTCCCCTTAAAAATGATTTGTCCTCAAAGCATACTTTATGGAAGACTTAAATATCTTGGTCTAGATTGTAATTATTGTCTCATGCTTCTTCATTATTGAGTTAGTAATCATTGAGGACCTGAGACGATAGGATATTCTAAGTGCTGAGCAAAACTCTCGCATTGTAACGGAGTCTGCCCATCCTAATTCGATCTTCTGCATGGGAGGTTTATAGGGTTTTTGGAAGAAATTTGATGTATTTCGACTCCCATGATAGCTTCTACTTTGCGCATCACTTGTAGTGGAAGTAATATTCTTCGACATACTGGTCATTTGTTTATGTTGATACAAGGATTGGCTAAAGTATTGATTTTTGTGATTATGATGTCGATAAGGCATTCTCAAAACTTGATCTTTACTTCGTATACTTGTAGTTTTTTCTTGATTAACTGTTGGAATTGAGTTTTCTTCATATCTCTGGCTTGTTTGTACCTTGACATTTGAAAACTTCTTTACATCAGTTGGATTTGCCTCCTTTTGAGTTGTAAGGTTGATTGGGTTTGTCATTGTTTCCTTATCGACTAATAATGTTTTGCGATCTATATTTTCTTGTAAAGTCTTCTTATCATGCTTCAACTTTTTAATTTGTGTTAGTAAATTTTGATTATGAACCCTTAGGTGTGAATTTTCTTCTTCATCTTCTTATTTGTCGACTTTATTTATAATATTTCGATTCTCTGACTTTTCATATTTCATCTTTTTAATTTGTTCAAGCAATTTTTTATTAAGGTTCTTCAAACGAGAATCTTCTTCATCATTTCCTGATAATTTCTTCCCGAGATCTCGATTCTCTTGCTCCAACTCCTTGACACGTTGTTTTGTATCCTTTGACTTCTTAATTTGAGTAAGAAGTTTTTCCCTATGATTTTTTAATCGTAATATTTCTTCATCTCGTTCTAGTAAGTCTTGGTCCATTTTTTGTCTTTCGGTATTTATTTCTTCATTTTGTGCAATGAGTTCCTGAATACGCTCTTTGAAGTAGCAATTATCTCTCTCTGTTAACCCATTAAAATATTGTTCCTTCTCAATTTCAAACTATAATTATTTATTGCTCGTATTATAATGTCCTAGTTCTCCTTCCAATATTCGTGATTGTATTTCTAAGTTATCTTGATATCCTTCCATAATAAATGATTTTTTAAATGTTTCTTCAATCCTTTTTAGAAAAAATATTTTTTCTTATACTCCTTTTATATAAATTGAGATTGTTTTAGATTTTTATTTTTTTTTTAATTAATTTTTATAACTATCCTTCACTTTTAAATATCCACTTCACTTAAAAATATAATAATCTTTTTTTTTTTTTAAACGTTAGTACTTTATCTCTTCTCTTACTTAAGCACCCTCTTTTTGGTTTGGTATGTAGTTACCTCTTTTTGGTTTGGTATGTAGTTACCTAGGCTTTAAAAATATACATTTCTAGCTTTAATAGTAATATTCTCTTCAAAATTAAATATTGAATTTTTTTTTATACCTTTCTAATCTTTTTATTTTATTTTTTTATTTTTTTATTTTTATTTTTTAATCTTTTTTTTTGTGTTCACTTAAATATTTTATAAAACTTGATTCTTTAATTTAGACTCTTTTTCTTTAACATACATCTAAAAAAATACTTTGTTTTTTAACTTTTTATTGCTCTATCCCTTAACTCCTTGACAATTAAGTATAAAAAATACCTTTAAATATTTTAATATACTTTTTTTTTTTCTTTAATACTTTTTTCACACTTCTTCGATGTAATTTCAAATCCAAAAGTCCAACCTTAACACACTTTTAGGAATAAAATATTTTAATATGTGTTGTATAGAGTCCTTTTACTATGCACTATTTAATATATCCCAATTGCATATGCTTCTTTCATTTATCTTAGTTACGTATGGTTTATTATGGGAATACTTCCGAATAGGTTAAGTAATCCTTGAAGGGGTGTGATTCCCAAGAGTTATCACTGAACAATCATGAACCATTTGTTTGGCTAGATTAATGGCGGCTCTATGGCATACAATCTCTACATTCAATCAAGGCAATTAATCCCACGATTGTAGGCAATGTTATTTCTTAGTGATTATTCCTTAAACTATGAATTAATCCCATGGTTGCAATCTTTAAATTGGTGACTGTACGTAATGGTGCGGACATAAAAATATTTAATTCACCAGTTGCACAGATAACCACAAAAACATTGTACAATGGCTGATGTGTTGAGGCAAGATGTGTGCAGTCGATAGTACGACGGATATACGGATCTGTCAAGTATGGATTCGTACGGATTTATTTGCAGCAGTTAATTGTTAAAATTTTAAAAATGTATGGACGGCGCAATTAAGAACTATACGGCTGTGTAGTGGATCATATAGCAGCAATGGCTGCAACTTGTGAGTGATTCGAATGGTAGATGATTTAATGGTAAGGAAGCATACAACCCCAATCATACGGTAACTGTAGTACGGATGGATGGATGATCTGTACGGAAGCGATGGCTGTGCAGATTTGACTGCTGCTGGTTTTTTGTTTTTTTTATTAATTTTTTTTTCTTTATTTTCTATATATATAGATAGATATTAAATAATTAGTTTTATATATAAATTCTTTTTTCTTTTCTAGAACTTCTTCTAATTATTGTAATAGAATATATTCTTTTTTTTTCTTTTCTAGAACTTCTTCTAATTATTGTAATAGAATATGATTTTCTCTTTAACCAGACTTTTGGAGTTCAAATTTCTAGTGGAATATTTTTGTTATTGACAATTTCCTTCTAATTGTGCAGCAATTGTACTAGTCGTACGATAAATTTATTTTTTATGGTAGTTGCACAATAAATTGAATCTAATTATACAACAACTTGAATCCAATTATATGACAACTATTGGTTTTATTTTATTTTTTTTATTTCATATTGTTTTAGATATTTTTTTAGATATGGAGCTATTGAATAAAAAAAAATTTGCCACAGATTAATTAGTTTTTTTCTTTCAATATTTCTTGGCAGTGGAATACATTTTTCTTCAACAGAATCTGAAAATTGAATGGCCAAAGGCCAATAATGGTCAAAGACCCGGAGTTCCACGAACTCTGAAATTTGAGTGGCCAAAGGCCTTAGTGACGTTGCCAAGCACAATTTTTTTTTTGACTAAGAGTCTATAGGCCAAAGGCTAGGCTCAGAAGCAAAGCTCTTATACCAAATTGTATGAACAAAGTTCCCTCACACAAGAATTATCCAAAATACTTGGAATATAACAAAGTAATCCATGTAGGACTATAAATAATATATGAATAGATAAGATAAGATATAATATATTTGCAATTGAGAATAAGGGCTCATTTATTTACCCACGCAGGGGTACCCTTAACCAATAGTCATGTCCTTTGAGACATGACCTTTCATTATTAATAATAATTATTTATTAATTAATTATTATGTTATGAATATTTATTTTATATGTATATTTATGTTCATAACAAGCACTTGAAGCACAAATAGTCGAAGAGCTGAGAGTCGTCGATCTGCAGGAGGACACTTGTCAATAGATCGTGAGCTCCAGATAAATTCTAGTGGGGTTTTGGTTGAGAACTGATACTACCGAATCCCGAAGAGCTAAAAAGGTCTCGACTGTTAGATCTAGAGAGACACGTAATGACAGATCACAAGCTTCGGGTAAGTTGCATTTGAGTTTTGGTTCAAAGTTTAAGCTTACGAAATCTAAAGACCCAAAGTGAATCTGGGTCGTCCAATCTAGAGAAGACATTGCATAAATCTGAGAACTATGGGTAGAGTCCCAAAGTAACCTTCAGTCGTTCGATCTAAGAGGACAAGAGATAGGAATTTGCATACTTTGAGGGGAAGCGAAGTTTGAGATTTGGGATTTAAAAAGTCCGAAGACCCGAAGGAGATCTCGACCGTTAATCAAGCAGAGGGCCACATGATGGTTGATCTAATTAAAATATCAGACACTCGAAGTAGAATCAAGGCCATTGATTCTGGAGGACATGTGTCCACAAATCGTCAACTCTGAAAGATTAATGTATGGAGGAAGGTGAGGTTTTGACATTTGATATTTTTGAAGTCCGGAAGTACGAATCAATGAGAGTCATTGATGTGAAGGTGGACATGCGGCGCCAGATCTAGAACTCTTGAGGAAAGAGGATGAAGATAAGATCCAGAGAAGAGATCTTGATCATGAATCGAGAAGGGAGTCAGAGGGCCATTGATCTAGTTGAGTAGGCCAAAGTCCCGAAGTGGGAGCACAACCGTTGATTGGGGAGGATACGTGTCAGCAGATCTTCCACTCCGGAAGATAACCAGTCAGCAGTGGCGAGGGTTTGGGAATTGAGATTCCTGAAGGTCGGATTCATGGAGAAAATCCTAGCTGCACATTAAGGGGGACAAGTGTGGATAGATCTTCTACTTCGAAAGATTATCACAAAGGGAAAAGTAGGAATTTGAGAATTGAGATTCTCGAAGGCCAAATCCGCTAAGGAGATCCTGGCCGTAGGTTTAGGGAGATAGGTGGCAAGATATCATTAAAATCCAGAAGATTGGAGTACGGAGGAAAACAAGGTTTGAGATTTCAAAACCCCGAAGTCCGGAATCGCGAATAGATCGTATTTATTTGGAAGGGGCATATCTGAAGCATCATCTCAGACATATCGTCAATATCGGGAGATCGACGGTCTCATAGCATTTCATGGATTAAAGGTGCATGGACTTTAACAAGCAATCACGTGTTTGTGCAAGGACACAGCCCGAGGCCATATGAAAAAGGGAATAATCACAAAAGGAGATAGTACCTGAACCTTAGTGTTTTGGAAGCACGTAGGAGTAGTTCACGGGTCTGACAGAACCTGCACACAGAAGGAAAAGGGATATGTGTACAATCGTTTTGGGTTCAATCAAGATCCCGAAGAGTCGATCCGACTCAAAAGAAAGAAAGATGATAGACCGAGAGGTCGCAGAACCCCAAGAGGGTGGGGGGGCTACATCATTATGTTAAAATATTTATTATTTTATATTATATTTCTTATCTATAAAGAATTATAATATAATTTGTGCATAAATCATTTGTAATTAATAGGTTTGTGTTCTAGGAATTAAATGTAGTGCATATTATATCCATTTTCATTATATTATTCCACATATTCTCAATAAGTTGCTTGGAAGATATGGAATGCTTATTTTCAAAAATACTAATGAATTATTTTGTACACATTCCACACATTTTCAATAAGTTGCTTGGAAGATATGGAATCCTTATTTTCAAAAATACTTAAATGAATTATTTTGTACACATTCCACATATTTTCAATAAGTTGTTTGGAAGATATCACATCCTTATGTTAAAAAATATTTATGAATTATTTTGTACACATTCAAGATATTTTCAATAAGTTGTTTGGAAGATATCACATTCTTTTTTTCAAAGATATCACATCCTTATTTTCAAAAATACTTATGAATTATCTTGTACACTTCTCATATCTACAAGCTAGCTCATGAAGCTATGACTTTTCATTAAAATGGAGAGTCCTCCCACTAAGCCCTTCATCTTGGAAAGTTTTCATTGTATTTAATAAAAATACAACCATTATTAATATAAATCATATCAAGCTGATCTTATGGCTAGCTAATATATGTAGATTATTTTATCTCAATTATGAATGTTTTATCTAAGGTCGACATCATTTTCTCAAAAAAAAAATAATAATGTTGTTTGCTTGGATTATCCATTTTGGCTAGCTAATATATGTAGACTATTTTATCCCAATTATGAATGTTTTATCTAAGGTCGACATCATTCTCCCCCCAAAAAAATAATAATGTTGTTTGCTTGAATTATCCACTAAACTTAATGTGTAAGATTATGTTCAGTATTCCCTTCATCTTCTCATTTACACTATTTCACCTCATGGAGTTTATCATCTCAATCTTCTCCTCAATGAATGTTGCTTGTTTTTGGTGCGAGCATTGTTATGATATTAAAAAATTTACATTGAATCTTTGAAATAATAAAGAAAAAATAAATTAACATAAAGGAAATTATGTGCATTGATGGTTTTTAGTAATAAAGAAAAAATAAATTAACATAAAGGAAATTATGCGCATTGATGGTTTTTTTTTTTGTTGAAGATAAAAGCATTGCATTAATCGCTTGATCGCTGGTTGGTTTATGTCCGATGAAAATAGCTTCTCGTTAGTGATTTTGTCCGATGAAAATACGCAATTTCTGAGTGAATGACAAATTAAAATTTATCTCTATATATCTAACTGCATGTAGTTTCTACTTGGCGAAATTCAATTACTGTCAGTATGAAAATTTTAATTCAATTAATTTCTAATTGGCAACTGGCGGTTTCTTTCTTTTATAATGAATTTCAATTGCTGTCAGTTCGAAAATTTTAAATATTATCTAATCCACAATTTCTGAGTGAATGGAAAATTAAAATTTATTTCTATATATCTAACTGCATGTAATTTCTACATGGAGAAATTCAATTACCGTCAGTAGGCGAATTTTAATTATTATCTAAATTGCAATTTCTAAGTAAATGGAAAGTGGCGGTTTCCTTTTTGTTTTATATTTGTTGGCAATTTGTTTTAACATAAGGCATTGAAAAATATATGTGTTAGGCTACTGATTGCCTTATCCCAGTTTCAATTCATTATAGAATGGAGCCTCGCACCAAGGGTCATGTGAAGGGCAAGTGGCGGGGTTTTTAATTTTATTTATTTATTGTTCATAACAGTCAAATTCCGTTTTAGTACAGAGATTGTGTTAAAGGAAGTGTGGTTTGCCAACGGTGTGTAACTTTATTTATTTATTTTTTTAATAGCAATTTCAGTTTCGTTCAGAACCGAGAATTGTGTCCAGGGATAGGCGGTATGCCTTGAGGGTTCTTCGTTTTACAGATCCTAAAACTTAGGAAACATTAGGAAAGACTTGGACACTTTTCAAAACTGAGACTTTTGCACATTGAGGAATCGTGACTCTTTTTAAATGGTTGAGTTTTGTTTTTAAATGTTTGGTAAATTTGAGTTCAATATATTTCGTTACTTATATTAATTATAATTTTACACACTAAACTTTTATATATATATATATATATATATATATATATATATATATAAATTGGAAGATTTTTTACAACTCAATCTAAAAGAGATGTCTAAAAGGAGATGTCTAATTTTTTATATTAGTAATAAAAATGTATTTCAATGGCATAAATAAAATAAAATATTTATAATAAAGATATATTTTAATGTCAATTATAAATCAAAT
>SNQJ01S0091899.1:6509-19232 GCA_010110895.2 Picea sitchensis | reverse complement strand
TAGTGCCTCACAATTTTCAGTGTTTGTTTGTTGCGCATTAACATTTACATGCTGACATTTGAATCAACGGGAAACATTAATTGCATATGCACCTTTCTATCTATTTCAGTCGATTTCGTTCTCCAGATAGGTTGAGTGAAATCTGTGATGGGAAATACACACCTCGACCTGTATTCAACCTTGATACTTTTGGATGTGCATCAAATGGTTTAGGCTATGTATGGGTTTTACTCTTTTTATGAGCATTAGTTGCTATGTATGTGTTTTCGTCTTGACTCGTGTTCCATTTCGAGTAAAGGATTATTTTATGGCATCATCACATGTCATCTACATCCATATATTAAATGAGTGGCATGTCTATGTTATGTACATACTTCCGCATAAAATAATCCTTTACATAAAATAATGTACATACTTCCGCATGTCTATGTTATGTACATACATCCATATATATCATGGCCTGGCCGGGCCTTCATGTTTTTATTGAGAGGGACTTGTAACCTACCACTAGTCTTCCTCCATGCTTTAGTTATGGTGACGTACGTATTTAGGCTAGCTTGCTTTGGTTATCTATTTTTTATTGTATCTATTTTTTTTTTATTCCGTGATGAAATCAAGAATATGTATTGGGTATTTCTTTTTAGGTTTAGTCATGCAAGATGCAACATAATAGCAATACTTTGAACCTATGTTATAATGTGATGAATAGACTATTTATAAATCAAAGATGTATATTTAACCAATTTTTTTATTCATTATTAATGTTTGATTAATTTCATAATATATTAAATAATGATATTACATTTCTCAAATTAAACTCCATTTTTATATAATGTGTTAAACATTTTTCACAACATTTATTTTTAATTTTCATCATCAATCATTTCTTTATATCTAGTATAGTTTTATCCTTCTCAAAAAACATACAAAGTGTTTAGTAATACTAAATCATATATCTTAAAACCTATTTATAGAAAATATTTATTATTTTAGTTTGATTTTCTTTCCTTTTCATTTTGTGATATCCTTTAAAAATCAAAACTTGCATTATTATAATTTTATCACATTGTGATGCCTTATATAAATCAAAACTTGCATTATTATAATTTTATCACATTGTGATGCCTTATATTATTATATGTTTATTTTATATTAGGAGTGTAAAGTGACTTTTTTTGGAATGTAGTTTATATTAGAAAACAAAATGTTTTTCTTTACAATTTTCCATAATATTAAAATATTTTGAAGATCAATTTAAAAAAATAGTATACTTAGAAAAATTCTAAATACTTTTTTTTTTATTGTACTCATAGGAAATCTACATCATATTCATGTAATATATATATATATGATTACTTTTTTAATAGATTTTTGAAATGAAGTGTTTTAATATATATTAATATATTATAAAATGTTTTAATATATTAAAATATATATATTGGCCCTATCTTCAATTAATAATAAAGATTTGATAGTTGTGGACACTTAGATATATCAAGGGCTAAGATGGATCTGTATTGATTTAAAAGGTTTATTATAATTATTAAAAACATATTTACCAAGGTTGTAACTCTATATGTTATTCACACTCGTATTGATGCAAGTAATTTAAGTGATGTGATACACCAAAATGTGATTGGTGTAGGGACCTTTATAGACAACCAATACATGGTATATTTTAATATAATAAAAGGGCTCAACTTATTTATGAAGAATGATCGTCGATATCTCATGCAAGTATTCATCCACATGGTCCTCACACTCAACTAATATTATTTTGGGACAAAACTATTAGTGTACTCCTTAGTCTAGTTGACATCAACTATATCCATTTAATTCATTATGGGACCTCAATGGGACCTCACTTTATCACAGCCAAAACATAGAGTCCACATCATGTGAAGGAATATATAATATCATAATACATGGATTTAGTGTTTCCCACACCAGCACTATCTTTATCTGATGGTAACCAAATGCCATTAATACATCTAATCCACAGATTATCTATGGAGATACAAGCCTACTATAACATACACGGTATCATAGCCTTTTTCCATTTTCAAATAACTATTTTGTTCTCTTTGTCTGTCTTTGAATTTTGGAGCTACAACTTGGATTTGGTAGCCAAGTCATAATTATGCCACTTTTCATGTGCCTTCACCAATAAATTGCTTGACCACCTCATTGGATTTTTCATGTGTGATAAGATTAGTAACATGTGTAGACGGAGCTAGACGCATGTACCACCACATTCATCATGTCCTAAGCACTCGACATCTTTATGTATAACATTGAAAGTATTTACCATCAAATCTAGCTAATCAATATTTTCTCTCTACAACTATCTCACAACTCTACTCGAGTAGTACATATCTAGTTGCATTGTTATCACTTTTGTAATGAGTTGTCTATCTCTCTTTCCCAGAAAGACCATTCCTTTCTCTCCTAGTAGTTTACTATTTGGTGTATAGAAACATATTGACACTCTCATTTGTTAGCTACATGATATTCTCCTATATGCTTTAGTAAATAATTATTTCACTCTCATCTCACATAGTATTTGTAGTCTTCATCAATGACTTACCTAAATAGTAGTGTTTCACATCAACAACCACATGGTTTTCAATCTTTTCATTCTCTAGCAAAGTCAATAGTGGTGGTCCCATACCATGTTTCAACATAACAATCCTCCTTCTAGCATTTCTCACTATAGAACTAGATATACACTCAACAATATGGAAACTTATTATGGTATTCTTCCCCCTCTGTAGCACCATTTATAAAACATGTGATCCAGGTGGATATCCCATGGGCTCCCACATATTCCAGTAGCTCAAATTACAGTCTGCATATATTAGGGACCTAACCTCCCTAACCCCTCATGTAGGTAGAATAATATAATTCCATGTAATAAAGTCCAATATTAATAAGGAAGAATAAGTCAAATGTAAGAAGACCTAATAGAAGCTTCTTCTTCTAGAAGGATCTTCCTCTAGATTGCTCTTTTGAATAGATAGATTTGGTATAAATAGGAGTAGAGTGTATGAGAAAACTTGTCTTGGACATTATTTTAATAGAGTTATGCTCTTCTTGAGGTTTCCCCCTCAAAGAGGCAAGTGAACATTGCTATCATTAATCAAAGTGCTCTTTCTGGTGTTATTTTGTTATTACTCTAGTATTGTTCTAGTTATATCATTGTTTCTATGACATTTCTATGTTTAATTATTTTAGTTCTTCATACTATTTTATCTCTGGAATGCTACAAGTGGTATCAAAGCACCTTCCTCGACAAAAATTTGTGGGTTAAATTTTTTCATAGTAGAGATTTATTTCGACGTCTTAAAGCTATGAGACCTGTCGTTACATGCATAAACCCATAGTCGGGGAGTCATACACATAGGAAATACAAGAGGTACTTAAGCGCACATCTGTTGGCCAGCCTTGTAACCCCAATTGGTACCCCTTCGAGTGGTAGAGAATAAGAAATTATTTGTATACAGATCAACCTAGATCTCCCGAAGCCCTCCATAGATAAATCGATTGGCCACATAACTATTATATTTACACTGAGAAAAACACTCTTGAAGATACTCTCTAGTACTTTGGTAGTCGGGTAGTACACACCAATTATTTGGTTCCCTAATATATTGGGTCAATTCCTACTGTTGGACCCCACACATATATAAAAGATCTATAGCATAGAGAAAACCCTTTTCTATAGAAACCTAGAATATCCTACCCCTCGGGACGAAAAAAAAAATAGAACAAACAAGATTTATTGCCACACAACTGTGCCTTCTGCATTCTGGTTGAAAAATTACTACACATTTCTTCTTCTTAAGCACTTGGGAATTTCTTCACTGCAGTATTATTCAGGACGAAGTATAACTCTTATTCAGGACGAAGTATAACTCCATAGGAGTAAGAAATTAAAAAAATAAAAAATTGTAGTGGTCCCGATGACACACTTATTTGGGACCTATCCCATTGGGTTCCTCTCTTCGCCTCGATTCTTGTGATACCTATCATTTTTAACATAATTGGCCCCTATCCCATTGGATACCCCTTTTCACCCTGGTTGAAGTGGTACCTATCATTTGACACCCTTATTCTCCATTTTCCAACCCACACCTCCACATCCCTTTGATTTCCCCTATACCATTTTCCTGCTGATTTGTCCTAATGGCTATGACACGAAACCAAGAACTCAATACCTTGATTACTGACAACCACCATAACCTAGAATACATCAAGACTATCAATGTCAACCTTAGATAAATCAATTCAGCTATTGAGATCGTCAAGGAACAATGTTCCCACCTCAAATACCTCAAAGAATAGTTCCTTGGTCGTTCTGAGAACCCTTCCTCTTCTGAAAAAAAATCTTATCATGATGACCATGACTTTTCCCATTACCAAGGTCCTCATACTACCCACTTTTCTCTAGAACTCTGCCCTCCCAGAATTGAGGTGAACAAATTTGATGGATCGGATACTACATGGAGGGTCACCCAAATCGACCATTATTTTTCTTTGCAAGGCATTACTGATGATTTATCCAAGATTTGTTATGGTTTCCTACATCTCGATCGAGAGCGATGGAAATGGTGGAAATGGCGAAAAAAGGCACGCCAAGGGTATGTTTCTTGGAAACAATTTGTGGCCAAAATTTATGACATATTTGACTCTGACACCCACCATTTACATCATTTGACCAAGTTAAAGAAATATGGGACAATGGAAGACTTCAACGCTGCATTTCAACACTTGGATTTCAAAACGAAGGGCATTCCAGATGCTTTGTTTAGGGGATGCTTTGTCAGTGGTCTGAAAGATGAAATTTGTTCCCATGTTCTCATGGTGTTCCCCCATACTTAGTTGGAATCTACTCAATGAGCCAAGGAAGAACAACAGATTGTATCCTCCCAGACCCGCAAACCCTCCTTTCCTCCTCTCCCTAAACCAACCAATTATTCCCCTCCTACAACCCCCCTTAAGATCCATAAATTAACCAGGGCTGAAATGGATGAACATTAACTCAAGGGTCTTTGTTATAATTGTGATAACAAATATTTTCCCAGGCACAAGTGTAATGAAAAAATTATTTTTATGGCTATGACTGAGGATCTTTTTGAAGAAGATGTTGTTGTTCCACCTGTCGAGGAACTACCACCACCATCTGACCTTACCCCACCCTATTATCCACCAGAGGTTGACCCAGTGATTTCACTTAATGCCGTCATTGGCTTATTTTCTCCCGAGACTCTCAAATCAATTGGTTACATCAAAAATAGGAAATTCATCATCCTTGTGGATAGTGGCAACACCCATAACTTTATTCATCACCATTTTTTCCCAAGAAGTAAATTGTTATGTCCATGTCGTCAATAATTTTCCAATCATGATTGCCAATGGTGGTTCCATGAAATGTGGGGGATGATGTGAATATGTGTGACTCCAAATTTGTCAATATCACTTGAAATCCCATATGTTTGATATATACATGGGTGGTTGTGACATTGTTCTTGGTTTTGAACTCTTACACTCTCTAGGCCCCATTCTTATGGATTTCAAGGACTTAAGAATGCAATTCCAACATAAGGGACAACAATATAAGTTCCAAGGCATCACAACGGTCTCCCATGAGATCATCATTTCCCATCACATGGAAAATATCCTCAAAAAAGGTCATTCAGTAATTATAGCCCAACTCCACTCCATTCATGTTATTGAGACACATTTTGGTGATCCTGACCTTCAATCTATCCTCTCTCACCAACAAGTTGTTTTTACTGCCCCCAACAAACTTCCCCCTTCTCGTGGAGTCCATGATCATTCCATCCCTCTCATCCTGGGCATCCTTCCTCCCAATGTTCGGCCATATCTTCACCCCTTTTCCCAGAGTAATTAAATTGAGAAAATTGTTCATGAATTACTAGAAGCCAGTGTGATTCGTCCCATTACTATACCCTATTCTTCCTCTGTGGTCATGGTACTCAAGAAAGAAGGTACTTTTCACATGTGTCCTGATTTTCACACCCTAAACAAATTCACAATCAAAGGAAAGTTCCCCATTCTTGTCATTGATGAACTCTTGGATGAATTGAGTGTTGCTCAATACTTCACCAAATTAGATATACATTATGGCTAACACCAGATCCATATGAAACAAAAAGACATTCCCAAGACTGGATTTCACACTCATGAGGGTAATTATGAATTCTTGGTAATGCCCTTTGGATTTTGTAATGCTCCTTCCACTTTCCAAAGCCTTATGAATCATGTATTTGTCCTTTTCTCCAACATTTTGTCTTAGTTTTCTTTGATGATATTCTCATCTATAGTAAAACTTGGCCATCCCATATCTCTCATATGAATCAAGTTCTCCATCTACTCTTTAAGCACCAAATTTTCCTCAAACAATCTAAATGTTACTTTGGCGCCTTAGAAGTGCAATACATGGGTCATATTTTCGCCAAGGATGGTGTCCAAGTGGATCCTATGAAAATTGAGTCTATGCAATATTGGCCTCGCCGTAAAACTCTTAAGATATTTTGTGGTTTGCTAGGTTTAACAGACTATTATAGGAAGTTTGTTCATAATTATGGAAAGATTGTAGCTCCTATGACTTCTCTCCTTAAAAAGAGTGGTTTCACATGGTCTTCAACAGCGGATCATGCCTTCCAAGCCTTAAAATATGTTATGTGATCAACCCCTATCTTATCCCTCACTGACTTTACAAAGACATTCGTATTGGAATATGATTCTTTCGAGAAAGGAATTAGAGCCGTCCTCATGAAATATGGTAGGCCTTTGGCCTTTACTAGCAAACAACTTTCAGAGTGGAATTTGGGCCAATCCATTTATGAAAACAAAATGTTAGCTATTCTACATGTTGTGGATCTCTAGAATCCTTATTTATTGGGTCAACAATTTCAAATGAAAAATGATCATCAGCAACTCAAGTATTTCCTGTAACAACGAATTTCATCCCTGACGCAACAAAAATGGGTGACCAAGCTATTTGACTATGATTATTATATCATTTACAAGAAGGGAAAGAAAAATGTAGTGGTCGATGCTCTTTCCCAGAAATATGAAGAAGACGAGTCCCTTTTCTCCCTCTCCTTCATTGTACCAGATTGGCTCCAAGATCTTTGTCATGAATGGCTGCAAGATCCCAAAATTTCTAGCCTTCTCCACCAATTGCAACATGATTCTTCAGTTTCTCCAGGGTACTCTTGGAACAATGAAGCGGTTTGCTACAAAGTCCATTTGTATTTATGCAAGAAATCCCAACTTAAATCTACAATGATTTTTGAACATCATGACTTACCCATAGCTGGGCATTCAGGGTTTAGCAAAACCTATGAACAGGTCAAACTTTCTTTTTTGTGGGAAGGTATGAAACAAGACATCCACACCTTTCTGGTTGAATGTGAGCTCTGTCAACACAACAAGGGATAAATTGTCAAAGCTCTGGGCACACTCAAACCGCTTCCAATTCCCCCTGTTATTTGGCAAGATATTTCTATGGATTTCATAGTAGGATTACCTAAATCGGGAAATAAGTCAGTCATCATGGTGGTTGTAGATCGTCTCTCCAAATATGCTCATTTTTGTGCTCTTCAACACCCATTCACATCCACCACAGTGTCTCAAAAATTCATGAATAATATCTTCAAGCTTCATGGCATTCCTAATTCTATTGTCTTTGACAGAGACCCCACTTTCACCAACAATTTTTGGAAAGAATTGTTCAAGATACAGGGAACCCAATTTCATCTCAGTAATGCCTATCACCCACAAACTAATGGCCAGAATGAATTTGTCAACAAGTACTTGGAAACATATTTGAGGTGTTTTTCATCTGAGAGGTAAAATCAGTGGGCTCAATGGTTACCCCTAGATGAATGGTGGTAAAACAAATGTTACCATACAACTACTCGCATGACTCCTTTTGAAGCATTCTATGGACAAAATCCCCCCTCAATTTTCTCCTTTATTCCAGGGGTCTCGAAGGTTCATGAGGTTGAAAAAAACATTACAATCCACAAGGCCATTCTTCATTCCCTCAAAGACAATTTGGTCATGGCTCAAAATTGCATGAAGGAATAAGCAGATCAAGGTCATTTTGAACTCCATTTTGTTAAAGGGTAGTAGGTGTTTCTTCGACTACAACCTTATAAGAAGACTTCATTCAAAGATAAACATTGTCATAAACTTGTGCCCAAATTTTATGGTCCTTATACAATGCTCAAGAGTGTGGGATTGGTGGTATATTAGTTATCTCTACCTAGTCAGTCGAAGCTCCATCCTGTTTTTCATGTTTCCTGCTTAAAGAAGGTGATTGGAAATAAGTGCCAAACTCAAACTAGTCTCCTAGAGTTGGATGACGAAGGTTCCATATGGTTGCAACCAAAAGCAGTCTTATCCCAACAAGAGCGTTGTCTTCGTCGGTGCACCATCGAGGAAGTGTTAGTCCAATGGAAAGATACACCTCCATAACATTCCACCTAAGATTCGAACACCATTATACAAAAATTCCCTCATCTGAAGCCTTGAGGACAAGGTTGTTCTACAATGGGGAGAGCATGTTAGGGACCTAACCTCCCTAACCCCTCATGTAGGTAGAGTAATATAATTCCATGTAATAGAGGAAAATATTAATAAGGCCTAGCAATAAGGAATAATAAGTCAAATGTACGAATACCTAATAGAAGCTTCTGCTTCTAGAAGGAGCTTTCTCTAGATAGTTCTTTTGGATAGATAGATCTAGTAAAAATAGGAGTAGATGTTTTGAGAAAGCTTGTCTTGGAGATTATTGTAATAGAGCTCGGCTTTGCTCGACGTTTCCCCCTCGAAGACACAAGTGAACATTTCTATCATTAATCAAGGTCCTCTTTTTGGTGTTATTCTAGTATTACTCTAGTATTGTTTTGGTTATATCATTGTTTCTCTGCCATTTCGATGCTAAAATATTTATGTTTTTCACACTATTTTATATCTCAAATACTACACCATCTCGACAATTTTTCTACTATTTTTTTGGAACCAAACTTCTAGGGTTGTTTTGAGGCCCTAAATGATGTTTTTTGACTTGGTAGTGCCCTATTGATCCCTATTGGGATGTATTGGGCCATTTAGAATGTGTAATCCTTGGCTAGACCTTTTCGACGGGGTACGTTTATGCAAAAGTTTCACCCTTGGGAAGTTTATGTATCAACTATCTCCATTGGGGTCCACAAATATTTTGGTGTTTTATCTTCCGGGGTTAGGGTTTTGGATTCTTAGGGTTTTTTCATTTATGATTTATGTTAAAAAGGCCTTTGGATCCCCATTGTAATTAGTTTCTTCCAAATGAGAGTAACTAAGACATATATTTTCAAAGATAAGATACCACAATTTTATCTAGCTTGTGTGCTTTTCATTTTACTGTCTTTCGTATTCCATACAATCATTAATGGAATATGAGTTTTATTGTATTCTTGTATTTCTTTCCATATCTCTTTTTATCTCCTTGTTATATGTGTGCTATATTTCTTCCTTCATGTTGTTTTATGCAAATGGGATGTATAATTCCAACCATATACGCACATGGGATGATATCCTTATATTACACATAGCTACAACATAGCCCTCCATAGTTCTATTGGCCACAACCCTTTTTAGGTGTGCTTAGGGTTCCAATCGTTAACCCCCATTGACGTATATCTACCCATTGCAACTGAACATGAAGAGTCCTCTCATGCTCAGCCTGAGGATGATCAACAAGATAATTTTTTTGAGAGAATCTAGAACATCAAAGAAACATTTCATGATATTTTGGAGAAATCCAATGCCAAGTACAGGTAGCTCCATGATTAGCATCAGGTACCACAAAATTTTCAGGTGGGAGATAAGGTATGGTTGAATTTGTAGAAAGAGCATCTCATAGGACCCCATTGAAATATACAACCACTCTAATATGGGCCTTACACCATCACCAAGGTTGTGGGTGTGAGTGATTTTGAATTAAGTATTCCTCCTTTCCTTTTATTTCACTTTGTATTTAATGTGGAACTTCTTCGACCATATTTTCCACCTCCCCTAAAAAATTTGGACATAGTCAAACACTTGGCTGCAAAAAAACCCAATATTGATTGCATTGAATATAATACAATTGATTATATCATGGAAAGAAAGAGGTATGGAAACCTCCAAGAGAACATCCAACTCTATCGGGTCATCAAAACAGGGCAATTTCTTCATGAACACAAGTGGCTCACCAATAGTCAAATTCAACACTAGTTGCCTCATTTGATGGAGGAACTTCAGGTAATGGATACAATTGTTGCCTAAGGGGTAGAAATAATCTAGGTGTACATCAGTTTCCACCCACCTATTCCACTAGCTCAAATTACAGTTTCCATCTTTGTAGTTTCTCTAAAGTATTTTGGTTCCCAAACTTCTAGGGTAATTTTGAGGCCCTAAACGATGTTTTTTTGACTTGGAAGTGCCCATAGATCCTTTTTGGCATGTTATTGTCCATTTTAATGATTAGGATTGGATAATTATTTTATTTTTTATGATCTCACTTATTTTTAGGTGGAAAAATTGGAGGAATCAACTTCCAGGGCCATTTCAACGACTGCTCCAAATTTGGAAATTTGGGTCCAAAATACAGTCATAAATATTTTGAAGCCATTTTGAGGAATCAAACAAATTTTTGTTGTCCAAAACTTACTATTAATGGAAATTATAGATTATATATCTTGATACCTTTCCAACGACACAGATCATTCGCCAATCAGAGTTTGTATAAGAAAGTTATGGCTCCCACAAGTTGACCTATCATATTGATCACCATGGTGCAAGTGGATGCCATGTCAGCCTCTATTACTTACACATGTGGGGATAGATTCCTAGTTTATTTTCTAATAAATTGTAGAAGTTCAAAAACGTTATCACAATTAAAGGTTGAGGAAGTCAAAAACCTATCCCTAGATGGTCATCAGGATATGTTAAAACTAAGGCACGAGGAGGAGAATGAGTTCAATTATTTTTCATTGTATCTTGTTCCATAGCTGAGAAAAACATCTAAGAGTGGTATTATGTGAGAATAATCGCATAGTAGGTTTTTTTTTTGGTTATTTTTGGGATGTTTCAGGATCCAGTAATTGACATAAAGAGAAGTCACAGAAACCCTAGCCATGGAGGAAAAGTTTGTTCATAATAACCCTGAAGATCTAGCAAAAGATAGATTTGAGGGGTTGGAAGTAAAAGTTGATGAAATCAATCACAATATGAACCTCCTCATGGAAGATCTATAAAACAATATGAGACCATTTTTATATGATGGAGGATATAACTCAAATATGAAATATGAGGGAAAATTATAAGATAAGGAAGACTTAGGAAAGGAGTCACAGAAAGAATCTAAGAAAGAATAGCCAAGTTTGAGTGATGTGAATCCTTCACAGTCCCTATTCAATATGGAAGTGAAAGTGGAAATCAATCCATACCATGGTTATATCAATACATTAAAAATGAGTCATTGGTTGTAACAACTAGAAGTTTATTTTAGCATTCACCATATAGAGGAAGAGTAGAATATTTCATTTTCTAGATATAAGTTAGAGGGTAACACTTTAACTTGGTGGGAAAGCCACATGGAAACACTTAGGATGGATGTTGATCCACTAGTAACTAGATGGGAGGGCTTCAAAGCCCTCAACAACTCCCAATTCTACCTTATTAGGTATGTAGTGGACCAATGGAGTTGGTAGCACTACTTAAAAAATAAGGTAGAGGCTGAGTGTATAGGAGTACACCATATAGTTCATAATCATGGCCATCTTGGTAGGTATATCTCCCAAGAACCCATATGTACCACTCAAGTATCTTTTTGTTTTAAAAAGTCATCTACAAACCTAGGTATATCTCCCAAGAACCCAGGTTATGCTCTTCAATCCAAGGATGGTGGATGACACATTTGTAATGGCATGGTACTTGGAAAACGTACTCCAAAAGAAGGTACAACTAAGTGGATTGAAGTAGAAATAGAACCAAGAAACTTCCAAGGAGGGGAATAAGAAGTGGAAAGGGGAAAAAGATAAGAAGGATGCTATAAAACTTCATAACAGAATAATATTCTTCATAATAATAACTTTGTTAACTTAAATTTAACAACTTATAATAAATTTAATAACTGATTAAAAACAATTGCAAAATTTGAAATACCTGAACCTGATGCTAATAACCTCCATTTGTCCGTCGCTTGCCTCCTTGACCGCTTCTGCAAAACACTGCCCAAAACCTCCAGCAACCCCGGTGCACTGATACAATCTCCCTCCCAAAATTTCACTTCTCTCTCTGCAAATCCAGAGCTCCCAAAATTCATCCCCCAACCTCTCGTAGAAATGCCTCCCGTCCACCTCCTTCCCTTCCTTATCCCTCCTTCACCGACTCCCCCTCATTTAATCCCTACCTAACCCATTTATTACCTCTTATCCTTTCCCGTTAATGCCCCGTATCCCCTTTCTTTAATATCTTATCCTTCCGCAATTAATAAGTTATCCCTTGTTGTGTACGTAATCTTTCAATTTAACTATATAGCTTATTAATTTATTAAATTTAATACTCATGTTTTTAAATGTAATAGGTAGTTTAATTAATCAAGTTGCAACCATTAATTAATCAATAATTATTTAATTAGTTTTATTATACCTATCATGTTTA
>SNQJ01S0091898.1:48500-59284 GCA_010110895.2 Picea sitchensis | reverse complement strand
CCCAAACCTCTACCTTCATAGCCCATTTTTAACAATAAATTGGACCCTATTCCTCTTGTGTGATTTTCAAAAACACCAAAACATTCATCTCGAGAGGAATTAGAAGATAAACTAACATTACATACCTTATGTTCATGCATGTACGTGTTAAGGGTTTCCTTTGCCTCATGGAGTTGAGCCTCCATCTCATGCAACTTTTCAAGAAGCTGGTCTTTCTCCTTCTTCATGGCCATCAACTGCTCTTCAAGGGCAATGCTCTCGTTTCTATCTTCACACATCTCTTTCATCACATCTCTCATGGTTAGAATTTCCTTCAACATCTCTTTGTCAAAGAACTTAGATAATGAAGATGTATGAGAAATGCCAATGTTTGAAGCTTCCTCCATCCTTGCAAGATATCAAACTTCAACACAAAACTTGCACAAATACCAATAGCTAAAACTCTAGCTATCAATGGAAATCACATGAGAAAAACAAACTATGCTCCGATACCACTTGATCTGAAAATAGCGGGCTAACTTGTTATGCTATGCAAGCACCCTCTACTTCATTAAAATAAACTTTACAGGACCTTGCTCCATGTGTTAAAATATGTAAGATAGATTATGTGTCAAGTTTATGATTCTTCTTTTAAATGTTCATGTGTGAGGATATGTTCTTTTAAATGGTTAAATATGTACTTTAAATAAATACACAACAACATAACTTGCAGCAAATAAACCATCAAACTCACAACAAGAACAACATGATAAAGGAGTTCACCCCTCTCTAGGCTACATCTACTTGAGCCTCCATCAATGGACTTGGCTCTCTGGGATTAATTTGTCAAAGATTCTTTTAAAAGCTGTTGCTCAATTCCAATATACATTATGGCTGTACCATTGGGATCAAAATACATAAAAATCCCAAAAATGACTAATAGAACTCTGAAAAACGGATCATGGCTCATCCGGGCATGACCTCTTCTACATGTGGCCTTAAGCTTCCCTCAGCTTATCTTTGGAAAAAACACCTATAAAAGTCCTCAAATGGATCTGGAACATATCCCAAAGTGTTAAGATCATAATAATTAGTCATAAATGATTATTCAATCATAGAAAATAAACATAGGCTCATCTGAGCATGACCTCAAACAATGAGGGATTCAAGCTCGCTGGAGCTTCCTGAAACTTCAATGGTTAAAAACCTGCAAAACAAGTCTTCAAATGGCTTTGAAAATAGTGCCAATGGATTCCGAATGTCCAAAAACCCCTAGCTGGGATTTTACGACACCTCATTTGGCCAAAAAAATGAAGAAGACAGGCCTCCTGCCATTTTCTTCCTTCAAGCTTGTTGTCTCTGGTTCGCCAAAACACACCTCTGGGTGTTCTAACCAAGAACACACTACAAATTCATGGTAAAACCTAGAACACATGTGTAACCGCAAAACTGATCAAACTGTAGGACAACTATGGGCGCGCCAACCCCTAACCGCCAAAACCACAGTCACAAGGTCACCATGTGACCACACGCAAAATAGAAAAATGGCTAAGTTTACATTGGAAAATAAAACAATGACAAGTGGCAGTCGTTTTATACAACCGTTGAAACCAACCCAAATACCCGTGCTCCATTTAGGGTCATATGTGAATGCATGCGACCGGGGGCTTAAGAATTTGAAATGTGCGCGCGTATGTGTAACCACCGGGCACATGTGTGATCACCGAAACCACGGGCTAACCATTCAAAACGTGCCACAATTTGTGGACAGGTCACATGGTAATATGTACGTGACCGGGGGCTATGACTCTGGTTGTAATACGCGCACGAGAGGGGGGTCATATGGTTATATGCATGTGAATGGGGGTTGGGGCTTAGCCCCAGTCCTGTCCGCGCCCAAACATTAATACATGCAAACTTAAATATATATGAAATGGTATATATAACAAGTAACAAAGTATGGCGCATTGGCAGGGCAGATTTTTCCAAGAATTTAGACTATGGGGGAGGTCCATGGTTCGAACCCCATGGAGTCTATAACATTTTGAACTAACAACCAATACAATGGCGCCACGTGGTAGCCCATGACTAGGCCATGTGGCACCACACCATTTGCCCAATAAATTCCACGTGTCGCAATGTGATTCACCCAAATCTGCCAATGAGTGAAGGCCACATCATCATGTGCCACTTGGACATATGACCTCTGCCACATCAACACGATATGGTCATGCCATGCATCGTGCAGATGCGGACTACATAGTTAACGTCCTTTTTACTGTTTGGCTGATTGAGCGGTCCTTCAGCGATATCTCTAAGCTCTGACACGTCCATTTGAACCCAAGCGAAGAGTTCGCGTTGGATTCATGTGATGAGGGGCTACAATTTTGTTTGTTTGAGCAATTCCAAGAACGATTTTTGAGCCTAAAATTTATTACGGTCTAGATTTTACGATCTGTATAACTTCTTAGGATCAACTTGTATAGTTGTGAAAGTTGCTCTTGCATTTTATTGATATAATATCTTGTTTTCCTTTTAAATTTAGGGTTAAACATGATTAAAGTTAGGATCATAGTGTTTGAAAGTCACATGTTGTTATTTGGTTGACGGGGATATCGGATATCACACCAGTAACCTTACTACTACTAGGCCATGAATCGAGGTCATCTGGTTGAAGAGTTTGGCCACTTCAATGCTCCATTTACAAATTATTATGTCTTGGGTAGAGCTTAGGCTAGCTTGGTACCAAACAAATTCTCAATTAGGTCTTGGAGCTTCTTTTGTAGCTATTAGATGAAACAAGCTCCTCATCTAGCCATAAAAAGGATTATGGTTGGAGTCATTGCTTAAAAGAGTAGCTTGTTTAGTTTCATTCCTGGCATTAAACTCTCCTAGAAGAGGATATTACCTTCATTTTTCAAATTATAAATATCTTGTTCTAAATTATTATAGGACAGTTTATCTAGATTGTTTTCTTATAAAAATTAGAATCAATAGGTGCAAATGGAGAACATTTGAATTGTCAAATTTCTATCCAAATGTATTGGTTAAGAGAGTCAATCTTATGAAGTTGAATGTGAGAATGTTCTTTCTAGCGCAACAAACTATGTCCTATCACCTCTCCAGTGGGATTTTTGTTCCATGCCGACCAAAAGACAGATTATTCCATGTTAGGGACCTTAGAGACCTCATGCTCCCAAGTTTCAACTATATATATATATATATATATTGGTTTATTTTATTATGTTTTGAACTAATTGCAATCAATTAATAAATTAAGAAAACAATGTACTGTGTTGTGTATATTATAAAATATATTAATATATTTTATAATAATAATATTTTATTATTTTGATATTAATTTATTAGACTAGAATAGATTCAGATTTATGAGCAAAGGAATCAAATCTTTCAAGGTGAAAACATTTTTAAAAGTGCAAAACTTGAGGATAGGTTAAAAGTTTGCACATCCATAAATTTGAACTTTCTTAACCTTGATAAATCCAAGGTTAAGAAAAATCTAATATTACAGTTAATTAATTTCATTATTTTTATTTTATTTAATTATTTAATTTATTTAATTATTATTATATTGATCTTTTCATTATTTTTTTATCCATTTTATTTTAAAAAATTCTAATTCATTTCATCAATTTCCTTTTTATTTTAGAAAATAACATAATCTAAGTGTCTATTCACTATTATGTATTTTGTTATTACGGTTTTCTTTAGCTTTAGTCCCCTCATTAATTGAGCTACAGTATATTCTTTGGTTTGTGATGTTTTGGCTGTTTTGTTATTATTAATTTATTATTGAGGAATATTTTGAATTTTATTTATTTTTTGTTTGTGTTTGTTTTAAATTGTTTACAGAAAGTAATGCTGTTTTCATTTTTAAAATTAATATTTCTTATTATTAATTTATATTAATGAAGGATTAACTTAAATTTTTATATAATTTATTTGCCGTATTTTTTTAGTTGTGTTTGAGTGTCTGTTTGTTATTTTAGGTTGTACTTTAATGGGTTATTTCAGGTTTTATGTATTGTGCAGTGTGCATTTGTGACAGTGTGGTTTGGGAAGGCAGATTTTGCTTTCCCTTCATTTTTAATTTCTAATATGAGATCAAGGGAAAATCTAGATTCTTCATAAGTTAGGAATAAGGTTCAAAGTCTTTACAACAATTTTATTTATAATGAGCTCAACATGTCATTTTATGAAAGAGATTTAAGTGGGAGGATATAGTGAAAAGTATTAGATATTGATAGTTTGTAATAAATTTTAAGAGAAAGTGGTTTTCATCTTGAACCTTCTTAGTGTCTCAAAGGTGGCATGCTCTTTCATATCATGGCATTTTAGGAATTATTAGCATACATTATGGAGCTCATTGAGAATTTGTTCTTATCTTAGTAATACCTTATTTTTTCCTTTACACTTGTCAAACTGAGATATAATTTTCATCTTCTAGATTACGATTGATTGCATCTCTTTATGGTTCTCTTTTTTAGCTGCTCATATGCGAATTTCTCCTTCAATTTTGGTGGGTATATTTTTAATAGTATCTTTTATTCGTAAAATGTCTTCCATGTTGTTGCTTGTTCTTATACATGGTACTCTAGTCATAAAGTTCCAAGTGGGGAAAGACTTTCTAGAGGAGGGAGTGAGTGGTGTGTTTCGCTAATTTGAGATTAAATCGTTATATATAATTTTTTTGTATTTTTACTCTATGTTTATCCATGATTCTATAGAGATACTACCTACTCGGACTTCAAATCCATAAAGCGATAAAAGAAAGATAACAAGAGTCTCAAAGAGGTTTCTTCTTATCCATATCCAAGACGAATTGATTTACAATTGTTTTCAAGTCCATAATAATATTTCCACCCTCCATTTATCTTCTTATTAATGTTATAGTTCCATTTGAGTTTGTGATGAATATCGATTATGAGGTATTTTTATGAAGAAATTTTTTCCAAGTTGTTGTTGTCATATCTGAAGGTATCATAAATGATCTTATTAGATTTAATGATCATGACCTTAGTCTTGTCGATATTATTAATCCACATACCCATATTACAATAAAAATCCTTGAAAGTTATTGGTTGTTTTCAAGATCATAGGGACTTATTCCCATAAGAATGATATCATCAACAAAAAGAAGAAATATGATGACTACGTAGTGAGAGTAGAGGGCCGACGGATGATCAGTTATTTTAGGTCTGAAATGAGTGTGGAAATATAATAAAGAAATGAATAGAGATGTCAGCGGATATTCAATAATATAACATAAATGTATCATGGGTAAACCATAAACATGGATATACAATAATACACAATTTATAATGGTAGAGAGAATGTGGAGGAATGAAATACAGAGTTAAAGACTCCCTAGAATGGTGGCAGCTTATCTACGAGAAGAGATGTGACAACTACCATCATTCACAAGAAGATTATAGTACAATGAGAGTTGAAGGCCTTTTTACAATAAGCGAGAATTCAAAAGAGCTAAAGAACATCCAAAAACCTAACCTAGGAGATGAGGCGCCAAAGTCATGTGAGCCCCATTTGAGTAAGTTAGTAAATCAACTTTAAAGGTGCAGTAACTTTTGCATACCATCTTCATTTAGGCACATGATAGATCGTTGGAAAGGCCGTTAAGCGATTCATTTTTGGGGTTCAATCATGCTTTTGGATATCATTGAGAACCTTGATCTCAAAAACCTTCATTGTTCAGCCCTCAAAATGGCCGAGGAAGATAAAACCTACTAAAATAGTAAGTGCCAAAGGTGCGAGAAAACTTTTTGAGCGGTTAGAAAAAGGTGGGTGGCCCGCAGAGTATCCCTGGATCCGCATAACCTTCTTTTTCAAAGCAATGTTCTAACTTGTCAATGTCTATGCAAAAGGAGTAGGGAACAAGGGACAACCTTGTGAAGCTCAATGTGCATTCAATCCTTTGATCATCCCTTAAAGGTGTTATTATTAAATTTGGAAATAAAATTATTATACAACCTTATTGCAACAACCCTCCAAAAGTGAGAAAAGGAAATTTTATCTCTTAGACCCTAGTCCAAGGTTTTCCTCGGAACGTATTAAAGTCCATTTTCTAAAGTCAAGAAAACAACAAAAGATTGGTTTAATATTGTGGAACTCCTCAGCAATGATCCTAAAGGTAACAATATGGGCCACAATTGAATGATATCTCTAAACTGACCTAGCCTTTAGCTCTTTTACCATGACTTTCTAGGCAAAGGGGCTGTCTTTTTTCCAAAATATTTCCATAAAGCTTGGCTAAAATCAAACTAATTATGATGGTCCTACAATTAAAGGGAATGTTTCTATACCCATTTTTTAAAATAGGAGCAATGAGACTTTGCATCGAGGGTTTAAGGAATTCCTCTCCTTGACTGTTAAATTGAAGAGGTTGTGTATGTAGTCGCGAATAGACCTCGATTTTAAAGCTTTTGATCTTAGTAACCCTTCAATATCCATGGCTTTCTCATTTCCAGCAACCCTGAACTCTATGTTATTCAAAATAAAAATTCATCAATTTTTTTTTTTTTTTTTTTTTTTTTTTTTTTTTTTTTTTTTTAATTATATTAGTTTTAAATTATTTTAAATATTAAAACATTTTAAAATTCAAAACACAATAAAAATCAAAATATATATAAAATTAACATAATAATTATAAATCTAATTTGTGCTTGGCTTGTTTTTGAAAAAAAATCAAAAATATATATAAAATTAACATAATAATTATAAATCTAATTTAATGTAGCTTATTTTTTTTATTAAACACCAAAAATTTAACAAAGGTAATATCGACTTAGATTCTTAATTTATTATTATGTTAGTAGAGGTAAAAAGTAGAGTATGGGAAAAGCAAGAAATTAAATTATAGTGAAGAAAAATGTGATTAATGATATGTTATAAGATTCTTTCAAATCTTGTAAGATTCTCTTGTAAACCCTAGCCACACAAACATTATGATCTTTAAATATGATCATATCTTTGTGTTTCCAAATTTCTCATTAAATAACTATTTCCAATACTTGATCTCCTTTATTCATTCCCGATAACAATCATATAAAAATTCATCTTCCCAAATCCTTTTTAAATGGAGTTTTTTTTAAGAAATATATAACAAGAATAAGGTCAAAATCGATTAAATACATTTAATTGATATTGATATTGTTTATTAGACATTATATATATATATATATATTACCAGACTTTGGATGGACACTACAATAATATGAATTTTGTATGTTGAAAAAGTTGCTTTTGGAAAAGGCTAGTTTTGAACAAAATGTCTAGATGAATGAAAGACAACAAAAAACACATGTGAATTTAATTTATATATAATTTATATTATTGTTATTTAATTCCATATAATAAGAATATCATTTGAATAGATTAAATATATTTAAATTATACTGTTTAGTAGTTAATTTTGAAAGTCCTTTACAATTAATACGAATATGAAGAGATATTTATATAACATAATTCATTAAAATAATATATATATAAATTTGTTATGTTTTGATTTTAACTAATTTCAATAAATTAATAAATAAATAAACAAAGTATTAGGGGTTGTAATATATTAATATATTTTATAATATTAATATATTTTATTATTTTAATATTAATTTATCATATAAATTCACGCTAATCTCAAATTTATGGGATCAAATTTCTCTAAATAAAAACTTTTTTAAAAATGTAAAATTTGAAAATAAGTTAGTAATATATTATAAAATATATTAATATATTTTATAATATTAATATATTTTATTATTTTAATATTAATTTATCATATAGAAAATACAATTATTCGACCGAAAAAGGATTGTCGGAAAGAAAATATCTGGTTGATCAAATTTGTACATGCAAATTGAGGGGGCAGTTATTGCATCGTTCGATTTGACGTTTATGTTTTCGGTTGAAAAATAGTTCGGCCGAAAACAAAATCTTTCAGCCGAAAAATATTATTAGTTCGGCTGAAAAAATGTTTTTCGGAATTTTAGAGACTTGATTGTCATGAAAGTGTAAGTCACAAAGGAATGGACTTGAAACTCAATGATGTGTAATGACAATTGAAAAAACAAAACAATTACACTTTAAGAATATTGTTGAAATGAAATAGGCTAAATCCTTCAAAAGAAATAGGTGTAATATCTAGATATGAATGCACTTCTTCTTTAAAGAAAAATTCCCTTTTCAATGCAATGTGTATGAAAATATTTCACTTTTCATGCAATGAACTAAGTTAAATTAAAAATGCAACTTCTCACTTTTCTCTTTAGAAACATGCACTCTAGAAACTAATCCTAAAAGAAAACTTGAATCTTTTTCTTTTTTAGAAAGTACAAGAGGGAATTAAGGGAGAAAACATGCATACAATGAACTTTTATTTTTTAAATGCAGGTGAAAAAGGCTAAGGAAGAAACTTCACAATCATCCACTCTTATAATTTTGTTTTTATAAGAAAATCTAGAAAACAAGAAAGTAGAAGGAAAGAAAGACAACAAACAAATGACTAGACACCTATAAAAACCTCCAAGGACAAAAACCGAGTGTAACGTACACCTAAGAAATATTTCTAAAATCCTGAAACCATTAAAATAAAAAAACTACCCTAATTAAAAATAAGAAATTTGAAAATTATTTTTGGACTTTTTTTATAATCCTGAAATAAAAGAAAACAATGTATGAAACCAAAAGCAACTCCAAAGACTATTAGGACCTAGAAAGACCCTATAGTACCACAACCCCAACCTCCAGTGATTTAGAAATAGTAAAAAAACTCAAACCCAAAACATGTACGTGATTGTTTAAGCGACAAGTAGCATAGGTATGCGACTATGTTCAAGGAAAGTTGCGTATGTAAGCGACTGTACTAGAAGAAACATGTGTACACCCTATATAAACCTCTCCTACTTGAGAGAGAAGGGTATGGAAGACATAGGAAAGATTGCAGAAATTCAGAGAATGCTAAATAAAGGTCTAAAACATAGAAAAGTCTTCAAAATAAATGAAAACAAAAAGTACCTCTAACAACCCAAAAAGGGAGCATCCCTAGAGAAATCATCGATTATGTTACGAAACACTAAGTCCTATGGCTATGGGTTAGGAACACAACAGAGAGATACCCTAAAATACCACTCTCAGACTCAAATCAAACAATTAATTAAAAGTAACTACTTTTCAATAACTAACTTTCAAAGGAAATAGAAGAGAACAATCTCAGATTCTGAATTTTGATGTTGATCTCGCTTGAAGGATTTCACTCCATAACGTTTCTGCAATGATCCTTTGAAATCTCCAACAAGCAAAGAGACAAGAAACTACAAAGAGGTATTTATCCTATAACTAAATAAACATGATCATTTCAATTCGCATAATAGATTCAAAACAAGATATATATAATCTATTAAAAACATGAATCAACAAATGAAATGGGTGAGAATGAGAGATATTTTATTATAAACAACATAAAATTTGGTTACAACTATAGACATTGTGGAGCAATCCCGAAACTAGGCTTCAAGTTCCTCCACCCAAGGCTAGAGATGACAATAAAAGTCTCCAAAACTTTGTGTTTAAATAGGTCCAATGAAGGAAAAGTATTTCTTCCTGATAAGATAGAGAGAACACAAATTCCAAAAACAAGGGTTTTCAGATGCAAAAGAAAATATCAAATACAAGAGGAAAAGGGGAATTACAGAACTATAATGAAAATTGTAGCACAATGATGGATTTCTCTATTCTATATTTCCTCCACCACAAGGATCTAATTTATACTCATTTTTTACAATTGGAGGAGTTATGGATGGGCTATAGGAGGTCAGGAACTTGAGAAACTCGTCAACTCTGCCTAAAATGTTTGGATTTATTAATTTTTTTTAGATAAATTAACATGTAAGTGGGTTGCTAACTAGCAAGTTGTGTATCTACACAAGTTTCCTTAATGAGAGTCACATACATCAAGCAAGATGGGGGTTTTAAAGTATTTTTTGGGAGGAAAATGGGGATTTTGGACCTCCAAGAAGGGAAAGGGATGTAACTGAGGCCAATGAGTCATCATAATCATATGTCGTGTCAAATTAAGTTATAACAATAGCCTTACTAAGTTCAACATGAACTTGCACCTTAGTTGTTGGGACCTTTTCAGCTTGGTTGCTAGATTTTGTTGTAACATGGTGAAAACTTAGAAAACAATAATATTACCAAAGAAAAAATTATAGATATTAAGAAAGAAATAAAAACTATAAACTCCACCCATTCATCCCCACTAAGTATCCATTGTTGAACCTTTTGTTTCCATGCTAACTTTTGGTTGATCAACCAGTTAGACAAATCTTATTTAATGCTCCAAATCTAGGTCATTATGTGTTATGAATTAGCTATGCATGCATGCATTCATTGTGAACCAAGGAAAATTCACTACGTGAGGGGTACCTAGTGGATGTAAAGGTCAAAGGAAGAGGTGAGTGAACTAGTTCCTCAAGAAGTTGAAGATTTGACACTATTATATTTACCAAATATTTCAAGGATCCTAGTTGAATGTCTAGTTCCAACTATTGTTAACAAGTGAGAGGCATGAAAAAAGTGTCAGACATTGTGTTCAATGCTTCCCACGAGTTTCCCGACATGGGTTAACCACCTATCATGGATCCTAACTCCAGTGATTGTGGCTGAGACTAATGACTATGGGTTTTGGTTTGACGACAATCGTAATCCAACAAATAGTATCAAAGTGACAAGTGTCATGTTTGAAACTCACCTAACACATGCCAAGGGGG
>SNQJ01S0091898.1:0-32751 GCA_010110895.2 Picea sitchensis | reverse complement strand
GAGCCTTCATCTCTTGACAATTCGTCATATTTCATAACCATCGATGTTTAATAAAGTGTTTTCAATTTCATGATTTGTCTGAGCTTTGTTCAGCTCTATGTTTTTTGGGTGTCCGAAACTTCAATTTCTGATATTTCAGGACTTTCGGGACCTTGAGTTTTGGTACCCAGGACTTCGGGTTTCCAGAACTTCCATCTTCTTGGCATTTTGGGACTTCAAGTTTTGGGGTTTCGGCCCACGAAGCTTTCAGACCTGCTTTGTTCTCCAAGCCCCGACTTCCGAAATTTCGACTCACTCTACCCTATGAGTCCACAGCACAGCTGTTGCCCACTACCATGGTGGCACGTGGCAAGTTCATGAGGGTCCACGTCACTTTCAACGACGTCATCGGGTCCCACCTTTCTTTCTTCTCTTCTCGTCCCCATTGGTACGTGGTACAACTCCACGTGTCCACATGGCACAACTCCCAATTGAAGCTTTAGGTGTCAGGGTTTTGTGATCTCTCGATTCTTGATTTGCCAATGCGCCCTTGCCTTAGCCCCCCAGCTATCCCGAGGTCCATGTGACCTCTACCTCATGACCGTAGTCAAACCTCTCATCGGGGTTTTGGGGTTCAGAGTTTTACAATGCATGGACTTCTTGTCCCTGTGATTCTCGATATCCTGATGACCCATAGACGGGTCCCTTGTCGGGATTTTTCCCGATGACTCCGATATCGCGATTTCCAATTTTCTGGAATGGAAAATCTCACGACACGTGCCCTCCATATTTTGGACGATCTATATCTATTTCGGGCTTTTGCCTTTAATCACTGAGGTTTTAACCTTCAAACGCCTCCCGACAGATCCAACGGCTGTCGGGTTTTTTCGGCCGAGATCTGACGGCTCAGACAGTTTCTAAATAATTCAGGATTTCACGTATCACGATTTCCACACTCCTATGCCATTTCCAAAGGAATTTTAATCCTTACGCACATTTTTCTAGATCTGACGGTCACGAGGGCTCGCCTTCCCTTCTGAATGGATCGAAAGGTTCTAACACCATTGGTGTAGAGACCTGTCTCCCCATGACCATAGACCACACCAACCTGCGGTTTCATAGCACCACTATACCTCCTGAGTTGTTAATAAAAACTCATCAAGTGTCTCCTTGATGCTTCGGAGCAAAGCAGGGTCCAAAAATGGTCCTCCCGACTCAATTTTCCCTCGCATTCTCAGTCCAAAGACCGCTCCACTGGACCATCTAGGCTCAGTGTCGAAACCTGGGCTCTGATACCAATTTGTAGTGTCACTTTTCACTATCGAGGCTTTCAAACCTCTCGCTAACCAATCTGTACATGGACTTTTACATAAAACATACAGAATTGTATAATCACATGCGTAACAACAAATAGATACATTTTAATTCTTAGAATAAACATATAGTTACTGTTATAATTAGACAATCCACAACTTTCAACAGTAATTCATTTACATAGTGGAAAACATGATAACAGATCCAGTACAGTCATGATAAAATGTGGTAAAAATATAATTAAACACTTATCTTGTGACAATGGAGAAATCCACCAACCAAATGCAGGCCTTCCACGAACCTCCCAGCCGTAGACCGCACTACTCCTCAACTCAATAGTGGGTCACCCCCGAGCTAGGACTGAGCTCCACCCTAGGGCAAGGAATCCATACTTAGGCTGAGGTTACAGGAATTCAGTCACACACAACCACCAGGAAGAATGTTCTCCCAGGAATCTCCCACGCTCACTGCCCATAGACCCTCATTCCCCACATGCCTGTTCCACCCCAGGAGAGTGCACCTTCTCTGTCACCTAGACGGTCCTTCAGCTGCCAGTCTCCCTTACCTTGGGTTACAGGAACAGATCAGACTGGAAGTCTCCAGGTTCTGTGGCAGCTACAGGGTTCCTTCCAGGAGCTCTCTCCTTCCTCTGCGCAGTCTCTCACCTGGAGGGAGTCACTCACAAGCCAAAAAGCCTCATGTAGTCCAGAACTGCGTGCCACAACAGACACAGGGAAAATGGACACAGGCTTCCCAAGAACTGGTTCAGTAGTCACAAGAGGTTCTCATGGTCAAGATTTCAGAACAGGGCTCCACACACAAGCTCGCGCAGCTTTTCGTGGGAAAATAGAGACTCTTCCCCGAAATTGACATGGACATTTCGTTCAGGGAATGCACACACTAGTTTTCTCTCATAGACAGACTCCATGGTTCTGAACAAGGTAAACACACATTCTCCAGAACCCCAACACAAGCTTCCTCTCTGTAACAGACATACACAAGGTCACACAAGCTTCCTCCCTGTAACAGACATACACAAGGTCTCCTGCAGACTGGCTCCTACCGCTCCTGCTCAGGGTAGTCGAGTCGAATGGAATGTGAGAGCCTCATTTATTGTTCCTTCTGTTTTATTTTACATGTAAGGGTGTGGACATTTTGTCACTTAGGAACTTGCATGTTCCATCTTGCATGCCTCCTGTACATGCCCTTTCCTTTTCTAGGAACTTAGATAAAATAATATGCACATGGATTTTTAGGAAATAATATTGAAATATTATTCCAGGCCTAAGCCCCCTAGGGCTCAACACTCAGCCCTTTCCCACCTTCCAACCCTAGTTCCTTGCCCACTCTTATGGACACTCAGTCCCCCTCACTCATTCATCATGGTCGGTCTAAATTTGTAGTGCTTACATTTTATTAATCATTTTGCATACACACAAGTACATCAACAGGTGCCTGGCTTTCAACACTTAGGCCCTGGCCTAACAAACACTTAAGCTCTACTTAGCTTGCAAACATGGCTCACCAACTGTAGAAGGTTTACAATTCATTTCTATATATCACATCATAATGGGGCCTTGGCCTAGACTACACTTGGCCTCCAACCCTAGGTTCTCTAGGCTAATCATCACATAAGCCTACTGACTTATAAAAAAACTTGGCTCACCACTATAACATATATTTACACTATCGCATACACCAGATTTACAACTGGGATTAGCCTTGGGGACATTACAACACCTGATTGTGGCTTTGTAAAAGTCATCCCTATTGTGCCTTGGGATTTAAATGTTATTTAAGAGGGTAAAGTGATAGGTTGGCCCTGACCTAATTTAGAGAGGCCAGACCACTATATATAAGGGAGTACAAGGTCTCACTTGTTCACTAACTTATGAGCTTTGAAACAAGAGGAAAGTGTGCAAGTATTGGAGAAGAAGCTACTACAACTAGGTGTCATGTCAAGATGTGGCTTTTGGTCTATCTATTGTATTCATCTTGGTTAAGTGGGATGCTACTCTTCCCAGTGAAGGGGTAGAGGAGTATCTTCTAGCTTGTTAGTTCTCTCTTGAGAGAAGCATTTTCTTGGTTGGCTAATCTATATTTAGGAATCTTGTTGGGTTTCCTGAGAGGGTTTCCTGGGATAATCTTTGTGTCTCTTGTTTCTGTGATTTCTCTCTTCTAGTGATCTTATATATGCAGCTAATATGCTAAATGGATTGTAATAGTAAATAAGAATCACCCTAGTTGTATAAGTAAATATCAACACTAAGTCCTCTGCACGAGAGAGCACACCACTAGAAAGAAAAATCCTGAAAGATACAAACCAAGAAAACAACTCTGTCAATATTCTGACTCAAGTGGATTAATCCTTGGGACCAAAAAAACAACAAAGTGGGCTCAGACCCTTACAAATGAAGGCACAGGTTGATTAAGTCTCATGGACCACTGAACAAAGGTATGACAAAACAATTACCTTGAACTCCACTAACTAGACTTATCTGGTGCAAGTACCCTCACTTCTCGGGGAACCCTCTAGAAGTACTGAAAAAACATGATACGACATTTGTCTCAGGTACCATGGGAAACTTTCTGCAATCACCTATGTGATTCCTAGGAAAACAAACTAGGGATACCAACTCATAGTCAACATTCAGGGGGTACAATCAAAAGTCAGGATCGAATGTATGGGAAGGGTAGAAAATCATGAAGCTTCAAAAGGACGTCCTCATGGAGGTAAGGGAACTAGAAAAAAACTCAAATACAATATTTCCACTATGTTCAATTGGCTTTGGAGGGATTATCTCCTCATCTCTCCCTCACGCGACCTTATTTTTGACAACTGTGTTGGATGATCTTCCTGACTATACTTATACAAAAATTGGATTTGACTCTCCCTTATCGTAGGAGTCTATGTTTTCTTTTTGTTGGCCCTAGATAATTTAATCTCCACTCTAATCCAAGGCCCTAGACTAAGCTATTGATGAACCCTAGAAAAATGTTGTTGGCTTAGTTAATTTTAGTTATGAACGTTCGTTTTAATGGTCGTTTCTTAAGTCACAAAGGAATGGACTTCAAACTCAATGATGCGTAATGACACTTGAAAAAACAAAACAATTATACTTTAAGAATATTGTTGAAATGAAACAGGTTAAATCCTTCAAAAGAAATAGGTGTAATATCTAGATATGAATGCACTTCTTTCTTTAAAGAAAATTTCCTTTTCAATGCAATGTGAATGCAAACATTTTCAAATTTTCATGCAATGAACTAAGTTAAATGAAAAATGCAACTTCTTTCTTTTCTCTTTAGAAACATGCACTCTAGAAACTAACCCAAAAGAAAACTCTGAATCTTTTTTCTTTTTAGAAAGTACAAGAGTGAATTAAGGGAGAAAACATGCACACAATGAGCTTTTATTCTTTAAATGCAAGTGAAAAAGGGTAAGGAAGAAACTTCACAATCGTGCACTTTTATAATTTTGTTTTTATAAGAAAATCAAGAAAACAAGAAAGTAGAAGGAAAGAAAGACGACAAACAAATGACTAGACACCTATAAAAACACGCAAGGACAAAAAACAGAGTGTAATGTACACCTAAGAAATATTTCAAAATCCTAAACCATTAAAATAAAAAATTCTAATTAAAAGAAGAAATAACATGAAAAATATGTTTTGACATTTTTATAATCCTGAAAGAAAATAAAACAAATTATGAAACCAAAAGAAACTCCAAAGACTATTAGGACCTAGAAAGACCCTACAGTACCACAACCCCAACCTCCATTGAAATAGAAGAAAAATCAAACCTAAAACATGTACAGTTAATTGTTTAAGTGACAAGTAGCATAGGTATGCGACTATGTTCAAGGAAAGTTGTGTATGCACGTGAATGTACTAGAAGAAACGTGTGTACACCCTATATAAACCTCTCCTACTTGAGAGAGAAGGGTATTGAAGACTTAGGAAATATTGCAGAAATTCAGAGAATGCTAGCCAAAGTTGCATGAAACATGTAAAAATTATTCAAAATAAATGCAAACAAAAAGTACCTCTAACAACCCAAAAAGGGAGCATCCCTAGATAAATCACCGATTATGTTACGAAACACTAAGTCCTATGGCTATGGGTTAGAGCCACAACAAAGCGATACCCTAAAATACCACTCTCTGACTCAAATCATGCAGTTAATTAAAAGTATCTATTTTTCAATAACTAACTTTCAAAGGAAAGAGAAGAGAACAATCTCAGATTCTAAAGTTTGATGTTGATCTCATTCAAAGGATTTCACTCCATAACGTTTATGCAATGATCCTTTGAAATCTCCAACAAGCAAAGAGAGAAGAAATTCAAATAGGTATTTATCCTATAACTAAATAAACATGATCATTTCAATTCGCATAATAGATTCAAAACAAGACATATATATCATTAAAACATGAATCAACAAATATAACTTGATGAGAATGAGAGATATTTTATTATAAAACAAATATAAAATTTGGTTACAACTATAGACATTGTGGAACAATCTCGAAACTAGGCTTCAAGTTCCTCCACCCAAGGCTAGGGATGACAATAAAAGTCTCCAAAACTTTGTGTTTAAATATGTCCAACGAAGGAAAGGCATTTCTTCCCGATAAGATAGGGAGAACACAACTTCTAAAAAACAAGGGTTTCGGATGCAAAAGAAAAATATCAAATACAAGAGGAAAAGGGGACTTGCAGAACTATAATGAAAATTGCAGCACAATGATGCATTTCTCTATTCTATCTTTACTCCACCACAAGGATCTAATTTATACTTATTTTTTACAGTTGGAGGAGTTATGGATAGGCTACAAAGAGGTCAGGAACTTGAGAAACTCATCAAATCTGCCTAAAATGTTTGGATTTATTATTTTTTAGATAAATTAACATGTAAGTGGGTTGCTAACTAGCAAGTTGTGTGTGCATGTAATGCAAGTTTCCTTAATGAGAGTCACATACATAAAGCAAGATGCATGCTAGCATTTTGGGAGGAAAATGGGATTTTGGTCCTCCAAGAAGGGAAAGGGATGTAACCGATGCCTACCGAGTCATCATAATAATATGTGGTGTCAAACAAGCTATAACAATAGCCCTACTAAGTTTTCAATGTAAGAACTTTGCACCTTAGTTAAGCTGGGACCTTTTCACCTTTGGGTGCTAGATTTTGTTGTAACATGGTGAAAACTTAGAAAACAATAATATTACCAAAGAAAACATTATAGCTATTAAGAAAGAAATAAAAGCTATAAATTCTACCCATTCATGCCCACTAAGTATCCATTGTTGAACTTTTTGTGTCCATGCTAACTTTAGGTTGATCAACTAGTTAGACAAATCTTATTTAATGCTCCAAATCTAGGTCATTATGTGTTATGAATTAGCTATGCATGCATGTATTCATTATGAACCAAGGAAAATTCACTACATGAGGGGTACCTAGTGGATGTAAAGGTCAAAGGAGGAGGTGAGTGAACTACTTCCTCAACAAGTTGAAGATTTGACACTATTATATTTACCAAATATTTCAAGGATCCTAGATGAATGTCTAGTTCCAAGTATTGTTAACAAGTGATAGGCATGAAAAAAGTGCCTGACATTGGGTTCACCACTTCCCACGAAGCTCACATGGGTTCAATCCACCTCATGCATCCTAACTCTAGCCATTATGGCTACTACTAACACCTATGGGTTTTGGTTTGAAGACAATCGTAGTCCAACAAATAGTGTCAGAGTGACAAGTGTCATGTTTGAAACTCACCTGGCACATGCCAACGCATTGTTGGACATTTGGTTTAGTGCTTCCCATGAGTTTCATGGCATACAAACTCCTTCCTCGCGGGATCGTAACTCCGGGTGTGATTTCAAGGAGACTAACGTCTGTGGGTTTTGGTCCACGACAATCAGATTCCAACAAAAGACAATTCCACTTTTATTTCTCCTAGTTCCAAACATTATCTACATAGCACATTCATCTCTAAATCTATCTTTAGCCCTTTATTTTCATTGATGTTCCTCTCATCGGTGGTTCCACTTAATGGAGAAATTCATGACAATACAATGTGCCTCGACGACCTCCTTTTCACACCTCTAAAGATAATAGTGGACATCTTGCAAATCATATAATACATAACATCTATGTTGACAATGGAAATGCCTCGTTTTGGTAGAGAGGAAGGGTGAGTGATAGAAGAAAAGGAATACCTTATAAAACCTCCAATATCTTACCAATGCCTTTGTTAATATTATGGTAGTTGTGGGATGAATTTACTCCCATGTGTGAATCCTTGATGAGAATAGAAGACTAAAAGCAAGAGAAACCCTAATGAGTTGGCTATCAATCCTGTAATCCTTTGCTCTACTAAGAAGAAAAATTGAGATAGCTATTAGCCTCCAAGAGAAGAAGTCGCTAGAAATAATAATAATATAAATTGCACACATACCTTAATCCAGAAGCTCACCAACAAACCTATGTGATTACTTATAAATACAGTGGGCCAAATACCCTCATTTGACAAAGATCTCGTAATTGAAGTTCTCAGACTTGCGCACTGCAATTACAATATTTGGTGCTTTTAGGGTTTGGAGTGAGAGCTGGTGCAACAAAGATCAACAAGATCTCGATTTTGGCTTGAATATCTTTGGCTAGGGTTTTGACCATCCTCACCGATTATGGATGTTGTCCTTGGGGATTGATTCGTTACTTCTTGTTTGGCTATCTAGCCTAGGGTTTACTCCTCGAGGAATTCTCAAGTCAAGGTTAAGGTGCCCAGAGGGCTCCTCGCTCCTGGGTTGGGGACGAAGGTATCAGCTAATGGTAAAACGAAAGTACACATCTTCTATATTCTAACAAAGTTATTGGCCCACACTCCTTCACACTTAAAACTGGAAGGAAACATAACCTCTAGGGATTGAGCTCATTGAGGAATCATTACTAGGTTACTTAGCAGAGCAGCCTTCTAAAAAGCATCAAGTAAATTTTAGGTTACGAGTGTAAGGGCTATAAAACTCCTAAACCTCTTGTCGAGTAAGTAATCTTAAGTGATTTCCAGGATTGACCTAATATCTAGATAGATCAGTGTTCCCTATCCTGGGTAATGCATCTCCTGGCACTTTCATAAGGCCAAGACATGAAGTTGGATTTTCTTGGCCAAATCTAGGTTTGACCAAGTCACAAGCCATGACTAATTTAAGGAAGTCCGAGAACAAGCTAGATGGATTAACTGAGCATGAAGACAAGGATTGACTCTATCCTTGCTAAGAATAAAGTGTTGATATTGTGAAAGGAAAGATCATGAAGCCGTAGTTTAAAGAAGGAGAAGAGAAGGAACCGTTAACATTGCAAATTTTATGGAGAAGTTCAAAGATCGCTGGATATCAATTTAGAGTATCATAGTGGATTCCATAAAATACTCACTTGATATTCTACATCTCCCATCTTGACTCATCAAGAAGATGTATGATGCCCTAACAAATCCTTCTTAGTCAAACATTGGACAAGCTATGAGTCTCAAGAATGAGCTCAGTGACATGAAGATGAATGGGATGACGACAAGACAAGATCATACTTGTAAGGATCTCCCAGCTAAGAGATCAACTACAATCTATCGAAGAGATCCTTAAAAGGAATTGGTGAACATAGTACTCAACGGTCTTCCCAAGACATGGGATGCATTTTCATGCTTGCAGAAAATGCATGAATACAAGGAAGGAGTAATCGAATCTAAGAAGAACTTTGGACTTGCTGTCTCAAGAAGAATCAAGGATCAATGCAAAGGAGAAACCCTAAAATAAGTAATGGCTGATCAAGCTTCCTTTTCACAGCAAGATTCAAGAATTATAGGAACAAAAGGAAGTTTGGTTCAAGGAGGAAGCCAAATCAAGAGAAAGACATTGCAAAAATACAGCTGCTCTTTAACCGTCGTATACCTACTACTACAGGAATCGTCTGAAATAAAGAAAAGGAAGGAGAAACATGAAGCATCGATTCCTGAAGAAAAGGAACATGCAAGAAGACTAAGTAGGATGAAGAGACTTCTTCTACTAAAAGGTAATAACATTCTTCTTATTTTCAGGTTATCTTCCTTGCATCGCTCTATACATATCTCAGATATCTATCTCTTTGAAGACAATGTGTCCAAGAAGAACTATACCTATGAAAGAACAACAAGACAAGATTGAATATCATTAGATAATACATATGAAAGGATAAAATTCAAATCATGTGGAAGACATTACAAGATAAGACCAAAATCGGAATCATTCTCAAGAGACTTGGAAAAAGTAAGATAGAAAGAAGTCAACAATCGAAGGAGTATCGAATAAAAAACTATGATGACAACTAAGGATGGTGATGAAGGCAATCTATTATATATTGTAGAAGAATAATGATGAGACAAGCATGAACTCAAATTTATTAAAGGAGTAGATTATATGCACTATTACATTGAAGCAAGGATTAGGAGGAACTAATCCCATGATTCATTGAAGATGATGAAATATATATGTCCATGGTAGCAGCCATGAAATCCATTACATGTTCAGTTCTACCTTATAATAAGTCTTCTTTGAAGAGAATCCCTAAAGTATTCTTGGTTGTCCATCCATCCGCGGAATCGTGATGATGAAGGAAGAAGTGGACTTCTAAAGCATTACGGAATCTATAAGAAAATCCATGACCCAAAAGTAAAAGAAAACATGAAGAGGAACATAAGGATTCCAAGAAAGAAAAGAAGAACTAACAACTAGTCATTCCATCAAGAATCACAAGATTACCAAACACCCGATATGAACTCATACTAAAAGTAATCAAGGTAAGAACTTTGAAAGTCGTGGATGAAAAAACAAAGGTATTTAAGACTAATGAATGAAAGTATCATGAGATCCAACTGCAGGTTCTCCTAGATGGAGGAGAATACTATGATGATCGATTGTTCCAAGACACAAGACTCATCTCTATATAAGTCATTATATTATCGGCAACATCCATGAGTCAGAATTCTACATCATGAATGCAAAGAATGTTCTCAAAAACTGAGTAAAGTGCCAAGGCGCAGAGAAATCTCAAGACTTGGAGGCATACTAGAAAGATACTCACATGCAGATAAGAAGAAGACAACTTGGTGGAGAACCTCCAGCACGCCAGTGCCGTGGTGAATATTTCCTATAACAAGATATTGTATCAAGATGGTTACTCAGTATATCAGATCTCATTATGATAGAATAAGTGCCACATGGATATGTCCCAATTCTCCAACTATGATATACTCTATTGTTCAGCATCTACATGAAGCCTTCACAGATTCCATAATAAAGTACAAGCATTACATTATCCATGATAAAGTCCAAAAAGGGAGAAAAATGATTTCTCCAATACATATCTCTATAGATGAGTAGATAAGCATACAATTTGGTAAATCCTATATCTAAGATGAAAGAGTTTGCATACCTCAAGCCAGAGCTCATGGAAATAACTCTCCTATATGGAAGGGAAGACTCTCCAAAACTAAAAGAAGAAGGTAATTTAAACATTTATTTTTGTGATTGAAATAACTTCCAGTTAGGAGGGAGCATTGACCTTGTAATAGTCTAGATTGGATGTGACAAGCTCTTGATTAAAAGTGATTGATATTTCTTACTAGATATGGGCTTCCCATTGTAGTTAACATGGGAGCAAGTGCATCATCATTTATGTATCATAGAAAATGACTTCCCATTATGGGGGGAGTGGTCTAGATACCATTCTTCTCGGTACCACTCTAAGTAGTAGTCAAGTAGAATGGTCTCATTTCATACCATTCTTTCAAAGTTCACAGGAGCAAATAAAGAATCATCCGCTTTGGTGTTGATGCAGGACACACACCTCGAGGGCGCATCTATTCATTCTCTACAAGTTGCACTTTTTTTTAGTGCCTGAGGAATGGCCTGGCAGGTGGGAATATCTCTGCATGGGGCCATTTCCTCATATGCACTATTCTCCGTGCTACACCTTTGTTTGCAGGCTCCAGGAATGGCCTGTGGTGGGGAGTAGTCCAGTTCAATAACTGTGGACACTATTCATCGAGGGCGCATCATTCTCCAAGTTAATTTTGTTTAGTGTTAAAGAATGGGCTTCCAAGGTGGGGAATAGTCTAAGACAGTCATTCCTTGTATGCACTCCATTCTCCTGAAAAGTTAAGCACTTTGTTTAGTGGCCCAGGAATGGTCAGGTAAGGAATGGGTCTCCATACATTCTCGAGGGAAGACTCATTATTTCCAAAGTTACACTTTGTTTAGTGTCAAGAGAATGGCCTGTGGAAAATGGTCCGTGCTCAGAAATCGTAAACACCTTTCTTCCTTGATTGGAGAGAAGAATGGGGCGATAAATTTCATTATTGATATTCTATGTTGAGGGCAATTCTTTCAGACCCTACTGCATGTGAGAAAGATTGGCCTGCATGATTATTATTGATGCTTTATGTTGAGGGCGCATATCTTCTTTGGAGATCTCACACAGACGGGAGTGAAAGATTGGCCCGATGATCATTGTTGATATTCTAAACTGAGGGCAGACACTCTTTCGTATCTCATGATGTGAGGAAGACACCAGTTGATTCACTTTTATGATAACATTGTTTCTATGAAGATGAAGACTACCGGTGAGGTAGATATTCTTTTAGATCTCACAAAACGTGAGGAAAGATTGGCCCAGATGATACAGCTTTATCATAACATTATTTCTATGCAGGATGCCTCGATGTTTGTTATGAAGACTATATGATAGTAGATGAGAACTCACAGGGTGAATATAAGTTTCACCGCTTCACAACTATATGTTGTTGATGAAGTACTTGTGTGTTACTTTATGTGGTAGTTAACCATCGGATTGTAGTTATGAACTACTAAGAATAGACAATACTGCGGTTTCATTCTAATTGCTCCTTAAAGACTATCAATAGATTATTGGAGATATCATTCAGATGAATGATGAAATTACAATTTTCCGCATCTGAAACAGCTTTAGAGATTTTACTCCTCTCTTTGTATCACTCCATGGTGAGAGGGTCTTATCCAACATCATATCTAACTACTCAAATGGAGGGCGGTTTTGATGATGATGATGCAATGATGGTGATGATGATGTCTTGATCTAATTCATGAAGTAGTCTAGATGACTACATTGATGCTAATGGGTAAATGGGTATGTTTTGTGCTCAAGTCCATTACCTCAGAATACTCTCTAGCTAGGAGGAAGCATTATTATGGTAGTTACAAAAAGGAGGTATTTCATCCCAGCGTGTGAACTTCGACGAGAATAGAAGATTCCAGCAAGAGAAACCCTAATGAGTTGGATAATAACTCTAGAAGCCCTATCGCCCAAGAAGAAAAAATTTATATTAGGCTATTAGCCTCCAAGAGATGGAAGCTTCCACTAATTACTACTAATATACCTAATAGACACACCTGTAAGGAGAATCTGCCCCAACAACTCAAGTAGATTACTATAAATACGTGGTGCCGCCCTCATTTGACACCATCCTGTAATTGCAGCTCTCCGCAGCTTGGCGCGATTGGCAGCCTCTTGTAGTTTGGTGTGTAGGTTTGGAGGGAGAGCTGGTGACGCTGTAGCTATAGCAATGTAGTGTACCAATTGTTCGGGATAACAATTTGTAGTGCACCCTTTTCACTACCTGTACTCTAACTCGTAGAAAAATTAAATTGTAGTTTACATAATTGGTACAAGAATTTTAAGCACATGCATTTAAAAATTAAACACATTTAAAAAAACAGAGTGAAACATATCTCGTTACTTATCATTAACATTCCATAACATTCATCAGTAACTTTTACACAACTGAAAACATGGTACATGAACAACACAGTCATGCCAAACATTTTCAAACATAATCTGCATTACTTATCTTTTATCAATCGAGAAATCACTAACTAAGTGTGCCTCTTCCATCTAATCCTCCCACTCCTTTAGACTACACTGCTCATCACCTCAACAAGAGGTCACCCCGAGCCGGGACTCCAGCTCCACCCCCAAGGAATCTAGACTCAAATGAGGTTAAGGTGGAAGACAACACATACACATTCAATGGGAAGAAGCTCTCCCAGAAATCCCACGCTTTCACCGCATTACGTAATCTCATTCTACATGCCTGCTCCACTTAAGAGAGTGGCTCTTCTTCATTACCTAGACAAATTCTTCTACTGCCATTCTCCCTTACCTTAAGCCATAGGAATGTGCCCACTGCACTCCTCCTGCCTCATGGCTGTGGATTTCCTCCTCAGATTTCTCTTCTCCTCTCACAGACTCTCACTCCGGAGGAGCTCTGGCCACAGCTAACAAGCCTCATGCACCAAGATCAAGTGGGTCACAATAACTACACTGTAAACACAGACACTGGTTTCCCCAAATCGGTTCAACGGTCAATGGATGATCTCACAACAATCATTTCAGAACAAGGACTTCACACACAGGCCGGGCTCATTTCCTAACCACTGTAGATTCTTCCACTGAAGTTCAACACAGGGATTTCCGGTTCAGTGCACGCGCCTCTGGATCAGCTCGAATCCAAACTCACGTACTTTGGACAAACACGGTTTTCCTCCTGCAAACACAGCTTCCATGATGAATCGTATATCCTGTTTAGGCTTTATCTGTCTCCACGCCTTTGTAGGTTCCAGAATGGAGCAGGAGTCCTGTTCCACCTGCCCAATCCTAAGGTTTATATTGCATGCACTGTGTTGATTAATTTGTCACCCCTCGAACTCGCAGATGTTACACCTGCATTTCTCCCACCACTTGGGAAATCACCGACCCTTCCAAAGGACTTAGGTTAAAAAATGTGCATGAGTGGATTCTTTTAGGAATAATAATACTGTATGATATTCCGTGCCCAGCCTCCCCCAGGCTTAGCCTCTGTAGCCTCCACAATGCCTTTCCCACCTCCACCCCCAGTTCCTTGTTCTCTATGACTAAATTCCCATCACTCTTTCCGTGGATCATTCCTGCATTAGTGGTATTTTATATTTTATTAATCAATTCTATAATACAAGTGAGATTTCCACAGATCCCTCGGCCTTCAACACTTAGGGTTCTCGCCTAAATAAAACTCATAAGTCATACAACTTATAGTCAAACTGGCTCAATGTTCATGTAACATATATTTCACAATTCTTGCATAACATGATCTCAGAATGGCTCCTACTTTGGGACATTAAATTTCAAGCAAGTTCAATTTTGGCTTGAATATCTCTAGGCTAGATAACCAAACAAAAAGTAGCGCATCAACTTTTTGTGATGCGCTAACCTTTGGGATTGATGCACTACTCTTTTTTTGTCTATCTAGCCTAGGGTTTGCTTCCAGGAATTCTCGTGTCAGAAGGTTAAGGTGCTAGAAGGAGTCTTCTACTGTGGTTAAGTGACAGGCATCACTAATGGTAAAATGAGCACACCATCTTCGAGATTCTAACAGGTGCTCACTAACGAGACATCACCAAAATTAATTGTCTCTCGCATTATATAGAGGTTGAGGATTGGGAGCAACTATCTACACGTAAACATACTCTAGAACCACTCCTACATATTTTTGAATCCCACATTCACTATAAGAGAACTCTTGTAGTGCTCATTAATTCACATGATGGAGAGGGAGTGCTAGGAGGTGTTCTAGGAAGGTGACTTAACTCAATCTCAATTACAAGATGCATGTTGGGACACTTGTGAAAGAGTGATTCTTCACCAATAAGAAATAATCTCAGTAATCTCTATACTTGGAACAAGGAGACTTTTGCAAAACATTGACTCAATTAGCTAAGGTCTCTACTTCATTGTTCCATTTCATCCTTTATCTATAATAATCTATTTTCTTTTTTTCATTAATGATAATCCCCATGCATGTTGCCCTTTAATAAGTAGAAAAACTCACCTTTTCATAAAAAAATCTCTTTACATTTAATAGAACTTTGAAAAATTTTATAAGTCCAATTTAGAAACAAATACCTAAAAACTAATCTAAACTACTGAATTTGTCCACTTATTAAGTATAAGAGTTGAAATTTTCCATTTGATACAACCTGAGAGGTGGGTAGGGTATATATACCTATGTATACTTTAGCAAACAAGGGGGTCTCATAAACCAAAATTGTTGTTGCTCAACAACTCCACCTACTACAAAATCTGATATACTTATAGAAAACTACAAACCTTGAACAATCCACCTGATTAAAATCGGGATACTTATTTATCAATCACCATAGTTAAAAATGTATAAAATATAATTATCCTAATACACCAATTATACTTATTATGATCAACAAGACACATAAAAAAGTAGGAATCAGTCCTAAAAAACAACAAACCATCAACAACCCACCCAATTAAATGGAGTATACTTATAGAATACTACAAACCTTGAACAACTCACTCTATTAAAATCCAATAGACTTACTTATCAATCACCACATTTGAATTTATCCACTTATTAAGTATAAAATTGAATTTGTCCATTTTATTAACCAACAAATGTACTACTCTATTATACCCAAAAAATCCTAAAAAAAAAATATATGTATCAATAAAAATAAAACCTAAACAAATCCAATTCCGATTACTAGAAAAGAACAAACCTTAAACCACCCACCCAATTAAAATGCAATAGAATTACTTATCAATCACCAAATTTGAATTTATCCACTTATTAAATATAAAAATTCGAATTTGTCCATTTGCTAATCCAACAAATTTATCCACTTATTAAGTATAAAAATTAAAGTTGTCCATTTATTAACTAACAAATGTATCCACTTATTATACCCAAAAAATCCTTTAAAATATATATATATCAATCCTTAAAAAAAAAAAAAAACCTTTAAACCACTCCAATTCCGATTACTCAAAAAGAACAAACCTTAAACCACCGACCCGATTAAAATTGATTAAAATGCAATAAACCACCCACCCCCGATTACTCAAAAGAACAAACCTTAAACCACCGACCCGATTAAAATGCAATAGACTTACTTATCAATCACCACATTTAAAATATAAAATTTAATTATCCTAATACACCAATTTTTGGTCCAGCCTATAGCAATGGTTTGAAAGCTTATAAATATGTGATTCAATCCTTACCACATTCAAATTAGATGGTTTGTTTGCTTTTTTTCTATTCACTAGCCTCCCATATCATTTCAAGACTAGCTCATTCCAGTCGTCCTATACTCTATCCTTGAGAGCGAAGATCAGCCTTTGGCGCGCAATTTTTTTAGTGATCGGTATGGCTCTGGATAGATTGTCTGCACTGCACAATAGCCTTCTTTGCTTCATCCTCTCTTTACTTCCCATCCGAGATGCAATCAAATGCTCCGTCCTCTCTAAACGATGGAGATTCCTTTAAACAGAAATACCTATACTCGTCCTCTCTCCGCATCTTCTCACATCTATCAGTCTGTTGCCTCCCACACCCGATCCCCTCTCAATTGCAGCAGTGGAAGATAGAATATCCAAGATATTGCAGATGCATTCGTCGGATCTGAAGGGCTTTTCTCTCTCCAGTGACGTTGCTGGTACGCGGACTCGCATTCGCAGCCAGTGGCAGTTTACAAGCCAAAGCATATCGGAATGGCTGCAGTGCGTTGCCAGGAAGAATGTGAAATGTCTTGTTCTAAAAAATTCAGGCAACAGAGAAATCCCACCCGCTGCCCTTTTCTCCTGTAGTCGTCTCACTAAGTTGACACTCTACCGTTGTATTATCACCACTATTCCAACCAATTTCGGCGGATTCAAGCATCTCACTTGGTGCAACTTTATCGACGCCGAAATGACAGACGACTCTTTAGCCCGCTTTATTTTACAATGCCCTCTTCTTCGTAATTTTATGTTACTGCATTTCAGTGTTGGCCTGCAGAGGCCTGTCATCTCCGCGCTCAACGTTACATATTTAAATATACATGCTCATAGGGCACAAGGATTGACAGTGAATTGCCCTCAGCTTAAATCTCTGAAGACATCCACAAAAGACCTGATAGTGAATGGAATGGCGTTTCATGAGCTTTCCCCAATAATTGAACAGCTGAAAATTGAGCCTGGAAATAAGTTGATTGCCTTGTCGTTAAGATCATGTCCCTATCGAGCACACAATCTCTCCGATAACAGATTCCTTGAAATAGTGGGCGCGTTAAGGTCATTGAAAGTGATTTCCATCAATCTTGGAGTTGCATTTCCAGGAGAAAAAAGGATTGCAGTTCCTCTGCTCACGCTGCTCTCGAGACTTCCTAATCTTAAGCGTTTCCGCCTGCAAGGGGACCTGATTTTGGTAAGATAATAACACCTATCGTAACTTTGCTACTGTTCCTTTCGTCATCATCATTGAATATCTCTTTGTTTATGTAACAGCCCATGTCGCGATATATAAACCATTTTTTCTCTGTGACGCAGAAGGAGCCTGAGGGAAATCCCATGCCACCATCTTTCACCTATCCACTTGCTAATCTTCAATTAGTAAAGATACAGGTCAACAAATACGATGAGAGAGAACTTGGTTTGCTGGGCTGTATTGTTCAAACAGCTCCTGCGCTCAAAGAAGTGAAACTCGAACCTGCAAGAGGACGTGACAATGAGCAGTACAACTCATTTTTGGAAAAATGGGAGTCTCTGAAGAAATGCCATCAGCCAGGAATGATCACTGAAAACATATATGAATATATCTTTTTTTTTAATATTACGTTCCAAACTATTGTTATTATTATTTCGACATGGTTTTTAATATTACGTTCCAAACTATTATTTTTTCTCCGGAGATGGATGGATGGATATTAGCAGAATATATTGGTATCTTCTTTTTTTCCGGATTTTATATATTGTTATATTTTTTTTTTTTATGACATGAGCATAATGTTAATTTTGTAGGTTGAAAAAGCTGCTTTTGGAAAATGCTAGTTTTTAATGAAATGTTTGAAAAAATTGGATGGATATTACCATAATATTAATTTTGTATGTTGAAAACGTTGTTTTTGGAAAATGTTATTTTTTAAGAACTGAAATTTTTTTAATGAAATGAAATATTGTTATTTTTTTTAGACATTAGCATAATATTAATTTTGTAGGTTAAAAAAGTTGCTTTTGGAAAATACTAGTTTTTAATAAAATGTCTGTAAATTTTTTGGATGGATATTATCATAATATAAATTTTTATTTTGTATTTTGAAAAGGCTACTTTTGAAAAATGCTAGTTTTTAATCAAATGAAATATTTGGAGAAAAATGCTAGTTTTTAATGAAATGTCTGGAAAAAATTTGGATGAATACTACCATAATATTAATTGTGTATGTTGAAAACGCTGTTTTTGGAAAATTTTGGATGAATACTACCATAATATTAATTGTGTATATTGAAAACGCTGTTTTTGGAAAATGCTAGTTTTTAATGAAATGAAAGATGACAAAAAAAAATATTTGAATTTAGTCTATATAAATTATTATTATTATTCAATTTCATTTCTTTTTCTAGTAAAAAAAAATTATATTAATAAATATAATTTTCTATTCTACAAAATATGTATATGTTGATTCTATTTTATTTTATTTTCAGAATTGTAATGATTTGTATAGTCAAAACTTGTTAAGTAGGATATATCAAAATAGTAAAAAAAGCTAAACCATCCTTTAAATGTGGTTGTTTACAAAAAGAACATAAATTTCAGATTTTTACTAAAAAAATTATATAATTGTCAATCTTTCAAAAGACTTTGTATGGATTCCTATTCCTTTTACATAATTTATCAACTTTCTTCTTCTTCCAACTATAAAACAATTGATAACTTTCTTGTTGTATTCCCTCAAACTATGTTGTTCTTTCAAAAGATGGAACTTTCCACTCAAATGTTTATTTTTTTACATCCAAGGCTTTAGTGAGTAAGAAAACCAGTCAATTATTACCTTCTAGTCACCAACCAGTTGTAAACTTTTAATATGTTTATACCACAATTTAATTGAAGACTGTAAAAGCCCAACTCTAGACACTTTAAAATCGCTCCTCCACTCCATTTTGAGCCCTTACATTGTGAGGCTTCATCAAACAAACCCACAACTAGATTCCAATCCAAAAGTGGAGGCCTAGTAATTGTTTTCTTGTTTTCTCCCAAGTCTTGTAAGATTTTGTTACAAACCTTGACTGCATAAAGAGTATAATATTCAAATATGATCATATTCCTGTGTTTCCAAATCTCCTAACAAATATAACTAGATAACTCTTTCAAATACTTTTTGGATGGATACTACCATAATATTAATTGTGTATGTTGAAAAGGCTGATTTTCGAAAATGCTAGTTTTTAATGAAATGAAATGTCTGGAGGAATGGAATGGAATGAAAGATGAAAAAATAAATATTTGAATTTAGTCTATATATAAATTATTATTATTATTGAATTTCTTTTTTTTTTCAATAAAAAAAACTTATATTAATAAATATAAATTTATGTTTTACAAAATATGTATCTGTTGATTCTATTTTATTCTATTTCCAGAATTGCAACGACTTGTATAGTCAAAACTTGTTAAGTAGGACATATTAAAATAGTGAAAAAATCGAACAAATTTTTGGCCGAAAATTTGTTCAGCTGAACTATCTTTCGGTCGAAAGATTGTTTATATATCAACCACACATCGATGTTGAAACATTTTATAAAATTTGTTGTCATTTCTTGAGAGCAGAGGATGTGAGGTCGTGAGGTCGTCTGTGAGGTGGTTGCGCTTGTGAGGTCGTCGGGAGGTCGTGAGTGTAGGGGTCATTGTGAGGTCGCGAGAGTAGGGGTCGTTGTTGCGTTTGTGAGCGTGGATGCACCGAACAACAGGTAAATTTCTATAGTGTAGAATATATATTCAGTAATAAGTTTTAAAATGTATGGTTTAAATGTAATTTACATTTCTAATTTGTAGTGTAATTTGTAGTGTTGGATTGTCAGGTGGCTGCGGGTGGCCAACTCTTAGTCACAGTCCACTAGAATATAATTTTAGTAATAATTTGTAGTGTTGGACTATGTAATTTGTAATTTGGACTGTGAGTTGGCTGCGGGTGGCCAGCCCTGTGGCCAAGCCATGGGCAAGCCCACGGCTTAGCCACCTGCGACCAACTCACAGTCACAGTCCAGTAGAATAAAATTTTAGTAATAATTTGTAGTGTTGGACTGTGTAATTTGTAATATAGACTGTATAATTTGTAATTTGTAGTGTTGGATTGTGAGTTGGCCACGGGTAGCCAGCCCTGTGGCCAAGCCGTGGGCATGCCCACGGCTTGGTCACCCGCGGCCAACTCACAGTCACAGTCCACTAGAATATAATTTTAGTAATAATTTGTAGTGTAATTTGTAGTGTAATTTGTAGTGTTGGACTATGTAATTTGTAATTTGGACTCTGTAATTTGTAGTGTTGGACTCTGAGTTGGTCGTGGATGGCTACCCCTGTGGCCAACCCATGGGCATGGGCTTGGCCACAGGGATGGCCACCCGCTTCCAATTCACAGTCACAATCCAGTAGAATATAATTTTAGTAATAATTTGTAGTGTAATTTCTACTGTAATTTGTAGTGTAATTACACTACAAATTACACTACAATTACACTACAAATTACAAATTACATAGTCCAAATTACAAATTACATAGTCCAACACTACAAATTACAAATTACACAGTCCAAATTACAAATTACATAGTCCAACACTACAAATTACAAATTACAGTCTATGGACATGTGGCCCTTATACTTCTAAAATTTACTTGTTTTCTCACTACAATTATTGTACCTATTTTCATTTTATCTAGGAAGAAGTTAAAATATTTTATATTAATGTAGTTGTCTTTTTTGTTATTATTCTTATTTCCATCATTTAGTATTGTGATTATTGGAATGTTGTGGTGAGCTCGAGACTTAAATAAATGGGTCTTAATGTGTGTGACTCGGTCAAATCTAATTGAAGTATTTTTAATATAAATATAACAAGAAATTAAGAGCTTTAAAGGAGTTCATTTTTCCCCAAATGTTCTTTCCCTCTATGTCTCTCACTCTTGTGTTTTCTAAATATTGTATGAAGAATTTTCCTATAGATTGACCTACACCGATCATGACTCCTACTCCTTAGAAGTTCAAATCTATGTATCTCCTAGAGATTGATCTACACCTATCATGTGGCCTACTCCTCATTGGATCACTACTCCTACAAAAACCAAATTATTGGAGGCATGCTCCTCCACTTCCAAAAGTTTTACTTAATCTATGAAATCATATTCAAAAAACAAAAACAAACTTTATTGAAGTCTCTAATCAAATTTGTGGCATACCAAAACGACCTGATTCTCAATGGATCTACTATGTGGCACCTAGCAAAGATAAATTTACCTTTTAGTAAATCTCAAAGGCTTATTCATTACAACTTCTCTAGAGTACTATTGACAAGTTGGAGAAAGTGTTACAATCCCAAAACTAGCTAAAGGGGCCCTTATCAATCGCTCTAGAATCTCTAGGCTTAAAGTCCAATATTGCCTTGCCTAGGTATTTTGGTGACATTGATGGTGAACATATTGATGCTTGGATTCAAAATGTATCCACGTATTTTGACTCTTATCCCAAGATGGTGAATGCGATGAAACTTGAATGGGTAGTACTAAACCTAGATGGGATAATAAGAACACTTATACCTTAAACGTGGGTTAATACTTGAGTGATTTGAGAACCTCCATGATTCTTCCACCCTCCATTTTGTATCTAAAGGATTCATATTCTAATTAAAACCATATCACCTCTTGGAAAAACAATTGTGAAGCATTATGGTAGTAGTTTTACCCATCAAGTATTAAAAATATTTATCATTATGATAACTTCATCATAGTTAGTTCTATGTTCAATCGCTTCAACCTTATACTAATCAATTCATTAATCTCCATGTATAGTTATCTGCCAGATGTCTACTACTTTTATGTCTCTATAAATTTAATTGCTAGTTATTTTCCCTATTTACACACGAAGGTTGAAATCCTTGACTGTGTTAATCTTAATCAATCCTTTAAAGAGTTCTTCTGATGGGAAATAGAGGGTTGAGGAAGTGGCACATATTCTCTTATTCTTCATCTACTTGGCTATGTTACAAGTGCCCCTTTTCATTCATCAGGGTGAGGAGCCTCATTGACCTTTCCTCCACTACATAGAAACCCACTTATCATGCATGCCATAAAATCTCTTAATTCTATTTTCATAAATATTGTACACTCATTTGAGTGTGATGCATTGTACCATCAAGCTCCTCACAAGGCTGCTTATGGTAATGGGACACTTCTCACGCATGTAGAACATTTTTGTGGTTGTCAAAGATCATTGAAATCCAAACACTACCACCCTAGATCCAGGTTTAGTCCATATGACCCACCATTATTCCATGGCTGATAGAAATCATTGTTTACCCATAATTATCAAATCTAGGACTACATTTATCACCTCATCCTCCTTAATGGTGATCAAACAAATTTTATCATGGGCTTTGTCCTCTTAGTTCAAAATCTCCCCAACCCTCCCCATGTTCACCCATACAATTTTCCATGAATCACCAATAGTGGAAATAATTCCCTAGCTAATCATCACGACTTGTTCACATTGGTTATGTCTCATTTTTAAGAAATTGTGGAAAGTGATGTTACTCCCATTGGCTTGTTTTTATCTCATATTTGTTTTTTTCACTAATCAAGTCAAAAAGCCATCTCGATGTAGGTATAAGTCGGTATAATTTGTTCCATGGTGAAAATGGATTCACACATTTAAACTTGCTATTGATGTAGTCTCATAGCTTCTAACTAGTCATGTAATGGTTAAGAGGTATTTCACAAGAAATTCCTCATTTATGTGTGGTGGATCTGATCAAACCAGATACTACATACAATAGTTCCTTACATCCCTATAGAATATAATACATAACCATTAGGATGTTCGTGACAAGGCTTAAGGTTTTCCCTTTCAATCTGAGATAAGCATACTACTTATTTAATTCCTAATAAGTAGTATACCCTAATCACGATAATGCTGAGTTATAATTTGCTAAATTAGCATAACATTATCATGCACATGTGGACTTAGTTGCAATTTATTAAACTAATAGTGAAAGTGAAACTACTCTAGACTTTTTCACATCTGATGTTTGGTTTCTAGTAGAATTGGAGGTACAATATTTGAGGATGGAAGCATTGGGATATCTCATTGAGGAACATCATGTTCATTTTATTTATTCTCAAGAAATTATTCCAAATATGTATGATCTGTTTAGACATTCCAACATGTGGGCTAAGTACTTGATGTTAGTTACCACCGACAACATGATTTGCTTTGAGAAAACTTTTCCATACACTTAAACAACTTACCTATTGAGGAATTACATTGTAAATCCTATGGAACTTAAATTAGGGGAAAAAAATTATGTATTATTGATGTAGACACTAGCATGGGCCCATAACTAATGGTCACTTCCACTCACCTAGAAAGCTTGGGTTTTGCTCCTCCAAAATGGCATCAAGCATTATAATGAAGAGTGTGTATTTTAGAAAAAAGAATCTTTGAATCTGGTGAATACTCTAGAAAATGTCACAATAGGATGTATTGGGATCATAGGAAGGATACTTCTCCTTTGCTTACTAAGAAATATTATGATGTCTAGTTGAATCTCATAATTGGTCCAAATGGTTGGCCATATATTGATAAATTTCATCAAATTCTACTGTAACATTGTCTCCTACAAAAGTGCTGGATATAATATTGCATGCCATATTCCTTTCCTACTATCATCATTATTGGTCTAGAAACAAGTAGAGAGAAATACCAACTTATTCTTGCCTTAATTTTCTCTGTCACTAATGTCACAAATGCAAAGGATTTCATATGGCATCTGCAGATATTCTATGGGTGTGGCTTCTTATTAGTTTATACAAATATTTATTGTAGGAGTTAGTATAGTTAGCACACAAGGATCATAAGGATATTTTCCACTATGAGTTTTCCTCAATTCAACCTAGGGTTGTTTACTTTAAAGAGAAGATATCAATCAATAAGGAAAATCTTGTCGAACAACAATGATCTAAAATTCATGAAGTAATCAATGAAATGACCTAGTTTCTTGCATCATGAAGCTTGTTGATATATTTGAATTAGCAACATTTGTTGGAATGTCTTGATACCTAGACAATGATGTTGTTGATAATACAACAACAAGGGGAGGAGGGCCGGTACACATTAACCACTGACAAAGGCATCGTTTAACACCCTCTACAACAACAAAAGATGGAGACCATGACAGGAAGACTCCAGCGAGGAAAAAATCAAGAGGGTGCATGACAAGGAGATTCCTTGAGAAAATCTAGAGGGTCATGACGAGGAGACTCAAATAGAAAATCAAGAAGGCCGTAGTAAGGAGAGGATCCTCTCCCTCTAGAGACAAAATAAAATTATGTGATGTGAGGGGTAGGAAGTTCAATTTATATTTGTTGAAATTATTAAAATATAAATTAAATTAAAATAATTAATATGGCATGTTTAAATTAAAGAATTTAAACATGATATAATAAACATTAATTTAAACTTTAATTAACCCTTAAGACAAAACAACATAAAACCCAAATCCACACAAACAAGGGTAGGAGAGACTTAAGGAGGGTTTACAAGGTGGCAATACTCGTTCATTCATATTCCTGGTGATCTTATTACTTTATCATAATTGCATATGGGATCATGTTGCCCCAAAACATTTTTGGGGTCTTATCCCACCGAGGTCCAAGACCAAGGATCACCTCATGCCCCAAGCATGGGTGCAGACCATGTCTAGGGGCCCCGGACTTATCTAGGGGGTTTAACTCCTTGGTCCTATACCAAGAACCACAGTCATATGTTGGGGGCCTTCACTAGGGTCTTTCACCCCTTGATTGATATGCTTGATGCATTATCGCTGCGGGCCCTAACAAGGGTATTTTCCATGGAACTGATTGTTTGGTCCCAAACCAAGTACCCTAGGAGGAGTGCTGCTTGGGGGCTCTAGATCTTGGTTAGGGTCTTTTCCATCCTCTGGGAGAATGGCTCTTCAAAATTTGCTTATAAATTTAACAATAAGTAAATTGATATTTCATTGAATTAGTTTGGTGATATTTGGTCCCTTAATGTAACTTTAGGTCACCATAAAATATTTCAAATTATGTATTTAGTTCAACTATCCAACAATTTTTACTTAAATCTCTCAAGTCACCCAAACAAACAACTAGGTCCCTTAATATTAATTTAATTAATATTAGGTTCATACAAACAACCATCAATCCCATTCCATTTAACATGACAATAAAAGGAATTATTATAAAAACTCAATTTAAACAATGCTAATGGGAAGTTTAAAGCAATGACATATAATCCCTGTTCATACAAAACCTTCCCTACATCAAAGGGTCACCAATATGGTCACCCGAGGTTCTAATAAAAATGGATATCATTGCCATACCAAACCCCTTGAAACCATTAGATAAAATATGATGTCGATTGAAGGATACCATGGACCAATGTTAGTATAATTGGTCTATAATGTAGAATGCACTTGTGGCAAAAACTACATCAGGGAAAATTGGTGATCATTTCAAATAAGGATAAAAGAGCATGAAGCTAATATTAAAGAATGGGCTCACACACACATCAACAATAGTCAAGCAATCCAAGACACCAAAACTTGGCCAAATTGATTCATGGATGAATGTTTTTTTTCGTCTTCTTCTTTGATGTTTATTGTGAATGATAAACCTCTCGATGGAATGACAGTCGCTTGGCGAACCAAACTTCTGATCTCAATGACTTCTATGTATGGGTTTTATAGATTATTATGAAAATCTTGTGGTTTATCTTAAATTTACTTATCTCTGAACTTGTCGGTTTGTGCTTGAGTAGGCGACCCGGAGAAGCCAAATCGATGGTCATCACTTGGGGTGTTTAAAGACCTATAACTTCAAATTCCTGTTTTTTGTGCATAGGTGATGAGTGAAGGGAGTAGAATGCGCCATGTCCTATGGACCCCTTACTTATCTTTTAGTTGATTGATTCATGGCTGAATGTGTATTTGTGACTTCTAATGAGCAAAATTACCTCTGTGGATTGATTATTTAAAACTTTGATTTATCTTTGTTTTAATTGCTTGAACTTGTGTACATCTTTGAATTTTTTATAAACTGCATTGTGGATAGATATTGCAAAGTGATGTCGACACGAGATTAAAAACATTCCTCACAAATGATCTAGGCATTCTCAAGAAGGAAGAACAATAACTCCTTCTTCAGGCGAGACTTAGTGAGCACCAACAATCGTTAGAGGAGAGTAAGCGAATGCGTAAATAGATAAACTGTAGAACCTGCTCAAGCCGATGTTATGGATGCAACCTTCTTAGATGGGTTTCCCATCAACACTCCTACACTGAGAATGTAGGGAATAGCTACGGATGGGAGAACATTTCCGGAAAGTTTCTTAAATTTTGTTTATTTTTGTTGAATTTTTGTTGTATTTAAATTTATGTGAGGTTAAATCTTGAAGTTACTTTCAAATGTGTGTGTGGGAAATCAATTTAGAGCAAGGTACGACAATGAAAGAGAGAGTGGATGTCACAAAGATTCAAATATCGATACAGAGGGTGAAGGTGGATTTAAAAGACTGCATTATCAAGAAACAGAAGATTACAAACCAACATCCACCTATCCTTCAAAATTTAGCGATGAACTTCCCTGGGAAGAGAATACAGAAGAAATGATGCTTGAGTGATGCTTCGGTGTTAAAAAGAGGTTGGAAAATGATTTGGCGGTCATGGAACTTCCTTTGGAGAGAAAATTTTTTCAATTTAGACATTCATTGGAAAACTTTATGAATGCATATCCAAACACGGGGCCAACCAATAGTTTTTTTTACTGATCTAATGAGGCGGAAAAATTCAAAGGTAATGGGTCACGATAAATGGGATATAGTAAAAAAATAGAGTTTCAAAGAGGCAGCCATCTCCATTTCAGAACAGTAGGGTCCAAAGCGGGAAATGTTGAAGGTGCAATATTTTAAGCACCCCACTTTGTCGAACATCTATATATGATTTTTGGTGGCATATGGAAAATTTTCCTTGGAGCGATGAGGTTCCACACTATTTTGCAAGACATTTTTATGCAGATTTTTTCATGGACATGGACCCTGATTATACTAGTCCACCATCCAAATATTATGGTACTAGTAAGGGACGTACATATAGTAAAGGGGCATATCAAAGTGGAGCATTATCGAGGCCTCCACAACCTTTAGTACCCTCACCAAAGGGACATTTGCATCACTTCGAGTTCAGTCTATATCATAAGTTGTAGAGACCAAGGCGCAATCAGGGAAAATTTTGAAGCTATGTTCTATGGTGTGTTGATGTTGGCATGAAGTGTGAGCGAGAAAGAGGCCAATTCGCAGGCCACATTTGTTGATAAAATAGATCACGAATTAGATCTGATAATACATTGAGAAGAAGTTTTGGAGTATGTCAACTTTTGTGAGGATGGTTGGAAGAAGGTCATTGAGAATGATTGCGAATTGCATATTGGTATGTGATCTATTTAGGAAAATTTTGGCGCATTTTATGATAGTTTACTTCGATTTCTAATTATATATATCATTGTTTTAGAAATAATCAAGTTCTTCTTGCCATTATTCATAGTTTGGAGATATGTTAAAAGCGGATCTCAGTTGGTAAGAGACTTGATTCCACAAGTTTAATTTGGATGGATTGAATCGTGTATGTTTTTTTTAATAGTTGTGCAATCTCCACTCTTTTGAATAAAGAGTTCAACAACATTTATAATTTTGTATAATTGTGAACACGTTGGATCCTCGATTTAGTTCTTATTTGTGCTATTCCTGACTCTCTATTCCATCTATTTCCATCTCCCTAGTACTTGGGCTCGCTTGTATCAATTATAATTGGGAGAGTTTGGCGGGTGGGAGTTCAGAGGTATCATTTAATGTCTTAAAATCATTTAAATTTAATGTGTTATATAATGCGTTTGAATATCATTTATTAAATTTTCAAATTTGAAATGTGTTATATATAAATAATGTGAAGAAGAGAGTCTGAGAGTGTGCTCGGGAGAGAATTGGGATTGAGGAAGCAACTTGATTAGGAAAGGATGTCCATTGAGGTTGATTCATAAATGTGTATTCTCCAGTTTTATGAAATTTTTGTTTTCTCAAATTTATAGTTTTTAGTCTTTCCTCGATTATTTTGAATTATATAGAATCCCTAGATAAGTTTGTCATTGTCTTAAATGGTGTACACCCAAACTTATTTAAGGTTAGATCATGATGAACACTAATTTTGAACTTGAATATGTTTGAATATTTGAAACTGATTCTTAATATGGAGATTATACTCAAACTTATTTAAGGTTAAATCATGATGAACACTAATTTTGAACTTGAATATGTTTGAATGTTTGAAACGATTCTATCCACATCGAAGAAAGTTGCAAATTTCCTCGATTGGAGTCCTTTCTTTCTTGTCCAAGAATGGCATAGTATTATATGAGAACATCTATTCCATGAAGAAAGAGAAGATAATTATTTTTGGAAGAATGGTATTTAAAATGAAGATTTATGAACTTTTTAGATAATAAGTAGTCTTTTTGGAAGAATTGCTTAGTATGGAGATTTATGCTCATCCTTTAGCTTGAAAGGGCATCATGAAATTTGATTATATAACCCACTTCTTGAGAAGAAGATGATAAATATTTAACTGTCGAGGAGATTAGTATTTTATTATTGATCTATGTAAATATGATCAAAATAGCAACACCTAGGATGAGAATTATATCTCTAAGGATTTGGGACTTTTTCCACAAGGAGAAATTCTGGAAGGATTTTGGACTTTATCCATGAGGAATAAGTATTTCTTTAGAAGAATGATTTAATAGATGGAAGTTTGTGAATTGTATCTTCATACATAGTTCTATACTTTATTTTTCATTATTATCTAACAAACTCTAACTCCTAACACACACAATTTGTTTTACCAAGAACAAAATAACATCACAAAATGGATGTCAATTTGATTTTAATTACAATTTATGAATTTTGTATTATTTCACATGTTTGAATTATGAGATTTGTAAGTTTTGAAATCTGTTTTTTTGTAGGTTTGAATTTCATGTATTAAGTCATCTATCTTAAAGCGATGGCTTAGGTCAGAATTTTGGAGTTAAATGTCTTTTGTTCTATGTTATCATCCTAAAATGGATGTGGAACTTATGTGAGTACTACAGTGTTACTATGAGGACTTTTATTATAATATATATATATATATATATATATATATATATATATATATATATATATATATATATATATATATATATATTTCGCGTTGAAATTCAAAATAACAATTTGTCTCATGTATATATTTGATTTCTCATAATTGATGGTGTTAAAGCGATGCTTAGTGCTTGTTATGAACTAATGTTTTTGTTTGGTTATGTTATAATTACTTATTGTTTATTTAATATTTTACTTGCATGGAATTTGGATATATTACATTTGTTGCTTATTATTATTCCAACTTAAGTATTGTTTCCAACTTAAAATTAATTGGAGATGTTTTTTACTTACATGGAATTTGGATGTATTACATTTGTTACTTATTATTATTCTTTTTAGATGGTAGTTGAATTATTTGAATATAAAAATATAGTCATTTTTAATATTGTAGGTTTTCCTTGTATTATTGTTTGGTTATTTAGCTCTTTATCTTTATTTCCAACCAATCATTTTTTAAGATATTAACACTAATATATGGGGTTTTGGTTTTAAATCTTTAAATTCCTAAAATTTTAGTTAAATGAATAAAGTTAAATTTAAAATATAATTATTTGCATTTATTGTATTTATATGTTTTATAAAATGTTTCATCAATGGTAGCTTGGTAAATTCCACATGGTTCTCTATTTTAAATGGAAAGAGTCATAGTTGAGACTTATTTTCAAGGTGAAACCCTTATTAGGTGTGTGATGTTCATGGATGTAAATCACATTAAATGGGCATTGTCATCAAACTTGTGATGAGAGAAAAAAATCTAAATGGAAAGATATTTGCAATTCTTAAAGCATACCAAAAGCTTATGGGATATGGAACATAATCATGATAATGAAGAAATTGAGGGTGATATTGATGTATGAGATTTTATTTGAGAAAATAATTTGTAAACTTGTCATTTTTTAATAACTTGTATCAATGATTGACATTATTTAACTCTAGCTTGAGTTAAAACTATTGAAGTTGAACTATGATGTTCTCGCTTAGTGGAGGATGTGGGGTTTGTGAATATTTATATGAGAATATAGAGGATTCTGTGTGAAGATATGGTGATAGACTTACTCGATCTTTTATTTATATGTATGGAACTTTTTTATATGCTCATTGAAATATTTATGAAATGTATAACTTTTTAATGCAATGACAAATTAATTTTTCTAATTTTATTCTCTTTAATATTGATGTCACATGTAAATACATAAATAAAATGTTGTATTCCCAACTAGATATATTGGAGTGGATTCTTACACAAATGTTGTTGTATTATGTGTGAGCTTAGCCTGAATTCGACATCTATTCTAGTATCTGAGGTGCAAATTTTTTTTTCTTTTTTTTTTTTTTGTGTTACCGGTGTGCGTGTAAGGAGGTAACATCATGCTTAGCTCTACAGCCACTTTCGACTAGCAATGAAGACTCAACAACAGGTTGATTACAAACGGTGAGCATATCATGAGAACTATCACAACTACAACCCTAGAATTTCACTTGAACCCTTACTTAGTAAAAGCTGACACTATCTGACCGACCTCCCGCCCATCCTACCACACCCAAATTTAGGACCTTCAAGACACATAATCAGCGCTCAAGCCCGGTTTCCCATGGTCTTTAACCATTTAAGGTCTGGGGCTAGCGGCCCATTCCTCATGAACATATGGAGGTGGTTTCCCATCGTCTTTAACCATTTAAGGTCTCAGGGCTGGCGACTGTTCTGATGAACATGGAGGTGTCTACATCCCACCCGACACCACAGACCAAGCAACCAACGATCCACAATCAAGTGCAATATAACTAAAAGGAGCCAGTGCGCCCTTTTCGGAAGGCGGACGACAAGGACTCGGACTACGAACATTATCTAAGGACGAGGCAATATCTAAGACTCATCTGTGTATGAATACTAGCTAGGTTCTCCATAGTATCTCAAATGTCTCCAAGGTTAATACCTGACTTTTACCGCGACCTTACAATATTGCATAAAACATCATCATCAATCATCTTAACAAATATTAACAATGTACTAACCGGTATCATCACTGCCATTAACAATGTTATTTTTGCGCTTTGACAAGTCATCATTAATCCTTCATTTTCACAACACTAGGCTTATATTTATGCTTGAAAACGACATCCTAAAATAGTTAAGACATAAAAAGGACATGACACCATACACCCTAAATTAAAATGGCCTTCTAATGTAATGAAAATTTATGACGAGTAAAGTGTGGCAACTATCAATTTAAGTAGTATTAACTCAAATGTCAATTAATTTAAGAGGTAGCTAGTTGGAAAAAGATTCATATAAAGTTCACCATTGTAGCATAGGGAATATACACCAATTTAAAAGCATCATAGGCAATACACCCCATAAATTAAAAGGCATTCTTATGATAAGATAATATGCACCTAAATATACACTAAAGTTTAAAACATCAAGTTACACCGTACTGTACACCTTAACATATACTAAAATTCAAGGCCATCTTAGGATAATTTAATTACTTACCCCACCTCCATTATTAAATGGTTATTGTCTATTATAATTTAAATAAATATGAAAAATAATGGCAGTCTATATAATAATAATTTACAATGACCATAAATAAAAGGGGCAGTATTTAAAAGACCAGTTAATAAAATTATAAATGACGGTGATTAGAAATAACAATTATTTAAGAATCGATATGCAGAAATAACATCTGGAAACGTGCTTTAATTGGAACCGGCGAGGCATCAATTGGAAACGATGTCACACACCCTAAATTAGAATGGCATTCTAATTTAAAAAATTTCATGATAAGTAAAAAGTGGCCACTATCAATTTTAAATAGCAAAGAGGGAAGGGTCAACTAAAGTAGATTGCTAGATGAATAGGGGCATCACTATAAAAGTCCGTTGGAATATAATAGAAAAAAAAAATCGAAAGGTTTAACATCAGCAATCGGTGTCCATTTACATTGCATCCATATAATTAGGTTTATATTATATTCGGCGGGATTATTTAAAATGGCCAGCATATCTACACAGTAATGTGTAATTAAAGTAATAACAGAAATGACAAAAGAGGGAATTATAC